>JASVER010000012.1:16674558-16787302 GCA_030449065.1 Oceanodroma leucorhoa
TTTTTTTTTAATTTTAAAATATACTAAACTATTAGAGTTGCATTTTCCAATTCTGTGTATGCAGTCTGTTAGCTCCAGATTGTCTCTTGTGGCCACTATGACACTGCTACTAGAAATGACAATGAACAAGAAATAATAACACTTCATGGCGCTCTTTATCTTGATGAAAAGTGGGCCAGGCAGTTTTTAAGTCATTTCCTAGCTGAGTTAGTCCTTTCTCCCACCTCCTCCCAGATTTTGATTTTCAAAAAAATGAACAAATAGCTTTGACATTTGTTAGCTTTAGGAGCTTAGTATGTTCTCTATCTGAGTTTTTGTCTGTTTGCATAATGGAGTAATTTAGTGAATTCTTTAATGTGAGTATTATAGATATTGACTGAAATTAGTAATTATTGAAAACTTTTGCCTTGTTAAAATTAACAGGTACTAGTATATTGCTTTTAATTTTTAAGCATTATCAATTTATGACAAACAATTTCTTGTTTGAAGAGGACTTAGAGTCTTTTAGTATTCAGATTTTGAGAAGCTGTAAAAGACCCCGGAAGCACTGTAGCAAATGTGTGAATAAACATGTGAAGAAGTTTGAATATATGCAAACATGGTAATGCATTTTAATATTGCTTAATTGAATTCTGTTATTTTGGGTTCCTGGGAAGGATTTGTGAACATTAATTAGTTCATTTGCAAGACAGTCACATTAGCAAATTGTTCCTTTCTTTGTGTAGGGTTAGATACTGAAGTAAAAATAGGTGAGGGAAACCTAAAACTGTAGCAGTACTTTAGCAGAGCTGGTGCCAAGTCCTGGTTCTAGGCATTTATTGTTAGACTATATCCCTATATCTTTCCTGTGCTTTGCATTGTGTTGATAATGACCTCATGATTAAAAGATTTTCCTTTCTCTGAATAAGAAGTTGAAAAGATAGGCTAGTTCTAATGGACTGGAAAACATGAGCAGCATAGTTCTCTCATTCAACAAACATTTTATGGAACCACGTATACCAAATTCATGAAATCGGATTAATAAACCCTGGGTATAAGCTTATAATAAAATAGGAGGAGGTTGTTTCTTAGCTCAGAGTTGTAAAACATTCATAGGCTGATGGAAGGAAAGGAGCATGCCTCTTGATTTCATTCTTTTTTCATCCTATCCCATGATCTCTTACAAGTGAGATAGAGTTCTAGGGGAAGTAAACAGGTTGCCTCTTCCATTGTTGAAGGCTTATCAAATGGATTTAAAGGAAAAATGTAGTATCTGTAAACACGTGTCTGTTGTACAGAAGGCAATGTAATTTACCTAACTACCAGTCTTTCACTGAGCTGGCATGAAGTGTTCAATTCATAAGAAACAGACTTAAGCTTGCCTTGAGCTCCAGTCAGTGTGTAGGTCCAGTCTGATAACCTGAGCAAACCTTTTCAAAACCAGCTCTTGTATACATTCCTGCTTTGGAAGAGTTTGCAGTGATAGAGTTTTTGGGCAACAAAAACTGAGGCTAGGTAAATTCCCTTAATTTCTTATCTTTATTCCTTTCTTTTTCTGTCTTGAAAGTAATGCTCTCAAATAGATCTCTTCCCTGCCCCCATAAATGCAATATTAAGTAAATAGCACGAGTACATGCACAAGGAATGTTGTGTTGCAGCTATTTCTTTTACTCGCTGCCTTTTTTGATGTGGTTATTTCAGTCCAGAAAAATCAAGATTAGTCAAGCAATACTATGCTTTTGTATCAGATGTTTTAATTCTGAATATGATGTTCATCTTTCAACATTTCTTTCTTTAATAATAATGCCACATTTCATTTTTCTTCAAGCCTGCTGAGAGTCTCAAATTGTTTATAAACACTAGTCAAAACATTCCCCACTGTTATTCATATTTTCCAGGTGGGGATTTTGAGACAAAGGGGAGATAAAGTGACTTGCCCGAAGTGTCAAGCTAAGTATCTACTAACAACAAGCTCCTATTTTAGCCACTATGTGTCCTTTCTTCATTTAATGCGTATAAATACCAATTTATCACTAGAGATAAGCTAAGAAAACTGGAAAAAAATCTTTCATACAGAAAATGAGACAAGTGTGCATTTAGGTGCTCTTATAGTGCCTTAAAGGAGGAAAGGAAGGCTGAAAAGAGACAATATGTGCTGAGATCAGATAGCAGGTAGAGTTGTTAAGCTCTTGTTTAGTTGGATTAAGAACAGCTCGTATGTACGGGCAGAAAGAAGGTGAATCGGCTTTCTCTCCTGCGCTTTCCTATGTGGTGACGTGTTGGTGGTGGGCTTGCTTTTCAGAGCTCAAACCTGCAAGACGCAGTGATGTGTAGAGCCAGGGCTTTCCAGTGCAGCCCTGGAGAGGGTCGGGGTGCCCAGACACAGGAGCAGAGTGAGGCTGGACCCCACGTATCCACCAGCCTGCTGCCTGCCTTGCAGCTGTGGGCTGCTGCGGCCAGCAAGGCCTGCTCCGCAGCAGGAAGCTGGAGGTGCTGTCTGGAGACTGTGTGCGGAGTTAATATGAAAATCTCTTTAGCCCCAGTGAAGCTCCATGTCTGAGTGCAAGATGCTAAGTTGCTAAACTGGTATGTCCTCAAAAGGATGATGGGGAAAGTAGTGTCTGTGAATGGTTGCACATAGGTGCTAGACTATGGTTGTAGGAAGTTGTATGGACTTTTAATTCTACTTCCCGAGCAGGGGTGTTGCACATGATGTCAGCCTGTGTGCTGGCTGGAGCAGTCTGCCACCTCATGCCCTTCTGGCCACCAGCAGCTCTGATGGCAGCTGGCAACAAGACTGCAATGTACTAGGTTTTTACTTTTACATGAGAAGAATCCTGAGGGAGGAGGGAGTGAAACTTAGTAATAGCTTAGAAACACACAGCACGCTGTTGTTTCATGAGCAGCCTGGACCAGCCTGTAAACTGTTCAGGCTGGGGAAGGCCTTTTTTTGCCTGGAGTCCCAGAGTGGATCCGAGGAGTGTTATCCAGTTAAGTATAAAGTATCAAGTTTTCTGTGCACTGCACAGGCAGAAAATGAAAACAGCTAGTAGCAGGTTATGCAGCATCAGCAAAAGCAATGCTAGTGGCCAGTTAAAAGTGAATTTGACCCTGGGAGTAAGGGTGGGAAAAGAGAACGAGGGAGGGGGAGAATGGACGGGCTGACCATGTGGTCACCGAGTTCTCGGACTGTGAGGGGACAGGTGCGTGATGGTACCTTTTTCTGCTCCTATGACCTGGCTGTGATGAAGGTATAATTTGCCAAGTACTGATATTTTTTGTTCATTCTGTCATTTTGGCCTTGATAAACACTCTTTATGTGAAACGATGCCCTGTGGTCTGCAGAAGTTKAGAGTGACAGATCTGGTGGTCCTTTCTGGGCTTTTAATTATAAAAATGTCTTATATCAAATGTAAATGTATGTAAAGTAAATTAAGGGCTATAAGTGTGATTGAAGAGAAGTACACTGCTGATTAATTGTAAAATTAAGTGTTAAATGTGAATGCTTTGGCTAGGTAGCTGTCCTTTGTTTCAGCTGGGATAGAGTTAATTTCCTTTCTGGTGGCTGGATTTGGTATGAGAAGAATGTTGGTGGCACACTGATGTTTTAGTTGCTGCTGGGTGGTGCTTACACTAGTCAAAGACTTTTTCAGCTTCCCATGTTCTGCCAGGCACACAAGAAGCTGGGAGGGAACATAGCCAGGACAGCCAACCCAGCTGGCCGACGGGGTATTCCATACCATATGACGCCATGCTCAGTATATAAACTAGGAGGCATGGTCCAGGAAGCAGCGATTGCGGCTTGGGGACTGGCTGGGCATTGGTCGGCGGGTGGTGAGCAATTGCATTGTGCATCACTTGCTTTGTATATTCTTTCATTATTATTATTACTACTGTTTTACTTTATTTCAATTATTAAACTGTTTTTATTTTATGAGTTCTCTCACTTTTACCCTCCTGATTCTCTCCCCTATCCCACTGGAGCAGGGGGAGTGAGCTGTGTGGTGTTTAGTTGCTGGCTGGGGTTAAACCACAACAGTAGCCTTCTGAAATGAGGCCTGTTGTGGGTTTAGTGTTTCCATCTTCAGCACGTACTGCAGCTCTGGACTCTTCAGAGTCACACAAGCATTCTCAAAATAATTATCACAAAGACATAAAAACATTGTAGTATTCATATGCTTTTGGGGAAACTCAACCCCTTTCCTAGTGTGCACTGTAGCCTACTGGAAAATTCAGTGAACTTTGCATCTAGAGGTTATGCATAGTAGTACCAGATCTTCTACAGCCTGCTGTTAAGAATCCTTATTATAAACTAGGGTTTCTTGCCTTGGGATATATCATTCACCTGGGTTGACTGGCAGCTTGCACAAGGTCATTTCAGGTAATGCTGGGAAAAAAGCTAAGTTTCAACTTCACCATGCAGTTTTTAGTGAAGTATGTCTATACTGCACATTAACAGAGTGTGGCTCTCTATTACCCTTAAGCAACTACGCTGCATATCAACCTGTAACACTGCTACTTCTTCAAGCTAAGCAATTTTTTTAACTCTACTCCTTGAGCCCACATTCACTCCTTCACATACCTTGAATAGAGCTGCTATTTTATGTAGTTGTAACAACTGAACCACAATTTCTTCCAGGAACTGAGAAAAATCATCAGTATATATCGTCTAGATCTTTTATTTTGGTTGTTCTGTGTGTACATTTATTTAGCACCCTTTAATGTAAATGAATCTTCTTTGTGCTCTCTGGAGGACAAGCAGGACAACTGCTTGTTTCTCTCTGCTGATTACATCTGTAACTAAAATGATGTGTTTGGTAAGCATCAGTGCCAACTTCTGTGCTATAGCTTTAATATACTCTATATTCTATGATGTGGTGGTTTGTTTTGTGATTTTTTTTTAAATTATTTTATTTATTTATTTTTAGCTAAAGGAACAGTTGATATTTCACTCTCTTGGGTCCTTTAGCATGAAATCTTTCAGCTATAGCCAAAATCAATTCACAGAACTTTGTAAGATGGCAAAATTGTTGTCTCATGTACCTAATTAAGGATGGGAAAACAAAAGATAATAACGGAGTGTTTAACCACAGAGATCTAAGAAGGTGGTTGCCAGAGATCAAAAAACAGATTGTAAAATGTGGATACTCCTGGCAGGTTCAGAGAATCTAGAGAAGGTAGTCAAAGATGGCATGCAGGTGACAGGAATGAATGACTGGGAGGCAGATTTGGGAGGGCATAAAAGGAACTGGTTTGTTTCTAACACAATGAGTTGGAAAATAATTACTATTCTGTAGGAAATTCTGCTATTTAATTTTCACTTCAATTCAGGACAAAAGCTCCGTTTACCATGGAAATAACACCCTAATAATTTCATTTTGGGTGTATTGAAAGCTTTTTGCCTAACTCATGTTGGATCATTCCTACTTGATTTTGAAAAAACAAAATGTTATAGATTGAAATACAGCAAAAGTCAAACAGAAAAATAGAAAAGTAAAGTTTTAGCAAAATGGAAAAATCCTAGTGAAGTGTTTTGAAACTTAGCAAGCCAGAAAAAGTTTTGAAACTGTTTGAACAAAACCGATTTTGATAAAAATACATTTTTGATGAAAAAGTGTGTGTAACGTTTTTATCCTTGTAAAGTCCTGCAGGCTGTATCACACAGAGATGAAAATGAGGTAGTTGAAACTGTTGTCAGACAAGGTTAGCTAGAAAGTAGCTGTAAGGGCGGCAGGTTGASATGGCATCCTCTTTCTGCTACATTTCTATGTTGCTGCTGAGCAGCATACTACCTATTTCAAAAGGTACAGCAGTTCTTATATGGCTCGCAATAGAAATCAGCTCCACGTTTTAAGGACCTGACTTAAAATATTTAACTGGAATAATCTTTATCACAGCAAGAGATTCGATGGATGACAATCAGGCTGCTCATGTAGAAGTCCAGAAAGTTATACTTTGTATTTATATTTGTCTAAAACAACTGGAGGTGAGGGGTGCGTTTTTTTTTTTTCTAAGCAGCTTTTAAGGGGTTAATGTAAGAAGATCTCCTGCAAAGCCAACTGGAGAAATTACACAGAAACAATCAGTTCTATGTTTGTGTACTTGCTTTTGCATAGAGTTATACTGTCAACAAAAGCAGTAAAACAGATCTTCCAAATTTGTACAATCCCAGAGGAATGCGCAAAAGTCATACAATGCTGGTTATACACTTAATGAAATAGCTGTATATGCAAATAGGAGAACCAATTTTTCTATACTTGCTATAGATGCTTACAAAATCCAGGCCAGACCAAAAAGCCCTGCCTTTTGTTTCAAAATAAAATTGTTTGTAGTAGAGGATATTCTTAGGTGGCAGTTGAAGAAAAATGCTTCAGATTTTTTCACAAAAAGTGAAACTTTAGTTTTTAAGTAGAACTTCAGAATAGATTTTTGTTTTCTTGTACACATCTGTCTGTTGATATTATTTACCTAGATTACTAATAGAGTACACTGAAGTGAAATAAACCATCAGGTAACACTGAATGAATGCCGTGTTCAGCTGTAATTCCTGTGAGGTTTCATTAATGTTTCTGTGCTTGGATTTTAGGTTATAAATCAACTGTCATTATAACTTGTAATTTAAGGATAAGATGTCTGCTCATATATAATCAGTAATGTGTGTGGTGATTTCAGATAGCCTATGTAACAGGAATAAAATACACATTCATGAAAATGTAAGTGCCCACAAGTGCTGGCTTCCTTGTATCTTTGCTCTAGGTATTCTTGTGTAAAGAAACAAATAATACCTTCAGAGAATGTTAATAAATAAGTGCTGGTGTAGCAATATGCCTCTTAGTCTTACCTGAAGAGAAAATAATATGTTAAATAGATGCTTTTTTTCCCCCTAATTCGAGAGCACATGTCAGTTGTTCTGGGTAATTACTATACATTTATGAAGTAGTTACTCTCTCCTAAGTAAGCGTTAAAGCACAGGAAAGTCTAAATTTATCTCCAGCATTCAAATATGCCATAAAATAACATGAAGTCTTTAATATGATTCAATTCCGTATCGGGTTTTTGGTGGATTTTTATTTTGTTTGGTGTTGTTTTGTTTGGGTTTTTTGCATTTTTTTTTTTTTTTTGTGTTTTTTGTTTTGTTTTATTTTTAATTGTAGTTTAGTATGTTTCTTAGACTGTGACTGGATTTCGGGGTGGGGGAAGTATTTAGGTAATTAATCTTATGTATTTATATTCTTCTCTGAAATTCAATCTCTGAGTTCTTCCCTCATTTCCACCCATTTTAAATAATTCAAAAATTAATACATTGGCCTAAAAAAAAAAAAAGCCCCAAACTGTTATCAAGAATAGAGCAATGTAGTATTTCTAGTGATCTCAAGATATCTATTTCAGGTAAAAAAATAGTCTTGCACTGGGAGGTGTTTTTGTATGTTACGAAAAAGTGTGGTAGACAGCATTACAATGCGGATATTCTCTTTCAAGAAACTGTCTTTGATTTTTAGTAGAGATCATACTTTTTTCAGGAAGAAAGTATACATTTGAATACATGTATTAGAAGTAGTATGTTTTCTCAATAATTAACCAATTTTCTCGCTCTGAACCAGAATGTGTGTTGTTCCGTGAGTAGTTATTAAATCCTTCCCAGAACACTATAAAACACTTACAGTCAGTGTAGCATTCACTTGTATAGCTCTTGTTCATTCATGGACAGTCTCTTAAAACTTAATTGCTATCAAATAATAAGAAACACTTTTGATCAGTTGTTCGATTTATAAGAAGAAGAGACAACATTTATTCCTGAGTTTATTTAGATTGTATCAGGCAAATTAGGAAGCTTTATAATAGTTGGCAATTATTTTATCTTTTAAAGTTAGGGTCTATGGTTGTAGCTTCACTGAAGAATAGGGCATATTAATCTCACTCTTTTCAATTGCTTTATTCTTCTATGTTCAGAAATTCATTTTCTGAAAGCATGTATTTCTGAAACATTCAGCTAATTCTGCAGATATTTTACTGATAATCCAAGTCCTCTTCCTAGCTGATTTTTTTTTTCCAATGTGGAAACCTTGGTTCTGAGCGGAGGTTTAACCTTCCAGCATGGGAAATGTTAAGTGGATCAGCCACAGTCTGACTTTTTTTATTTTCTCAAGAGAAGTAAAACCCTTAGGTAAATAACAGGAATAGTAATAATATATTGGAAAGCCCACTAATACTTTGGATTTTCTGAACCTTAATATTTTGAATAGCCTGGCCTTCAAAGGGTTTTCATACTCTGTCTAGCCATTATGAAATTGAAGAGTATTTATTTATTCTGTGTATATAATTTTGCATAGAAATACCATTTTTCAGTGTGATCCTCACGCTTCTTAAGGAAATTTGACCTGTAATTGAAGGTTCCTGTTCACTGTCAATGCTGTTCTTCATAAGAGTTGAGTGTATATAAGAGGAAAAAGTATATACTATAAATCTTTCACTCTTTTAGATAGGTTGTATCAAAAGGATAGTTTCCTCATGTATTTTGAAAATAATTAATTTTCATTTATATTGTTTGATCCACAGCCACACTTTATTACCACGATCACATTAGTGTTTCCTACATGTTGCTCAATATTTTGTGTGCTTTGGCTTTCATCCTTTTAGTTGTTTGTTTGCTGAATCCTAGAGAAAGATCAAGAAAGGAAATTAAATCGTAGCCAGGGTGTGATGCTTTTGTGGCCTTGCTGATGATGCTAATGAAGATGTTATGGTGTCTGAGAGTCAGACCAGTGTGTTGTGATTCTGTTGAGGATGGAGGTGGTTGTATTGGGAGAAGTCAGAAGTAACCACGTTTTTTCCAGTTTCTCTAAATTATAGTACTACAGTCTGAAAGTAGCAAATATATCGTAGCTGGATCCTTATCAGGTGGGAAAGGACATGATCTCTCATCCTGGAAAATGTGATCTTTGGAGACTCTTTGGATGGAAGATGGGACTTTTACGGTGTTCTTTTTGTTATATTAGCCACTGGGTTTTGTGTTAACCACAGAAATCTTTAGATATTTTCTCGTACTCTACTAGAATGTACTTGTCTGCTGGGAGGTTGAGGTTAACTTGATTTCTCACTTGAATTGAAAATCAATTCAACTACCCCTTAGTCATAATGCTATAAACTACATTTGAGAAGCTGATCTGCTGTTGAATTATATGTGAGTCTGTGCTGGGAATTGAGTCCTAGCTGTCTGAAATGGAGGTTTTCATAAGATGACAGGCTTTTTTTTTTTTTATTATTATTATTTTTAATATCATCTGCTTTAATGAGAAGTAGATATAAATTAGGTTTTCCCAAAATATGGAGGAGGTAGGATTTTCTGACTTTGCTCAGTTGCTGTTGTGGGGTTTGGGTTTTTTTTTGTGGTGTTTTTTTTTGTTTTGTTGGGGTATTTTTTGTTTTGTTTGTTTTTTTTACTTGCATGGGTTCAGCATAATGTAATAATAATTTTATACATGATTCTGAGAATCTTTTAATTAAGTATTTATGGTCAGGTTGCAGCTCATAAAGACCAATTCAGTAAACAGGCATAAATACTAAATGGCTGTCCATAATACAGACATTTTTAGTTTTGTGGTTTTTTTTTTTTTTTTTTTTTTTTTTCTTTTCTGATTTTGGTAATGCTCAGGCTTCCTTAAGGTGAAAATGTCAGTCTATAGTTTTCCAGATGAAATTTTTCATAAATTTTAATGAGTCTTTTTAGTTTTGTTTTACTTCTGTTGAATTTTTTTCTTTAGTCTTGTTTACCAATGGCTCTGGAAGTGAAGTTTATACATTTCAGCCATTTATGAGTCACTTCTCCTCCCCGCCTTGCTCGGTCTTTTTTGACCATCTTGCGAACTGGCACAAATTTGAAGGCAAGGAAGAACTCCCATTAGTGCCACCACAAATAGAGGTTACAGTTATCTGCTGTGTTTGGCATGCTGGCTAATCACATATGTGATTCAACCATGAGCACATGTGGATTTTTGAATTAACTGTGGCAGGCAGCTGTTGCTGCAGCTCAGGGTGTGATTACGGCTGGTGGAACACAGAGAAGGGCAATGTGGAAGTTAGGGGGAGTGAAGATGTGTTAGGGTGGAAGAGTTCGTATGAGAAGAAGCTGTTGGCTTTTTGGGTGGAAATACAGGATTTCAATCCAGAGAAGGCTGAATTCCATTCAGTTTGATTGCTCAGCTTGATCTTTTGTGCTTTGCACTTGGGTGATACTTAATGTGGAATAGCTTTGTAGAAGTTGTGAAGTGTGTATGACGGGTCACATTATAAACTCTTTGGGGCTATTCAGACAGTCCCAGTTCTTATACATATTTGGCAGCAAAAGAGGCACAGAGAGCACGAGTAGCATAATGAGCTTAAAAGAAAGCAGTCTATTCTATTTGCTCTGAGTTTAACTACAACATATATATATTAATATAAAAGAGAGTCACAGATTTATTGAAATAATGTGAACTTCATAACAGTGTTCAAGGATATGTTCTCAATTATGCTTAAGTGTACTGATTGCTAACTATGATATGGAGTAGTTTTAATTTTCTGGTTTTAATTTTAATGTGGGGAGAGGAGAACAAAAATCTCGGGTATCAATGAATTTTGCAGGCGAACGTTTAGTTCTAACCTGTTTTTATTAATGATTTCTTCAAATGTGGTCTGGAAACATTAATGTTATCTCATAGATCATGGTGAACTCATGCTACTTAAAAAAAAAATTATGAAGAGCCTTAGCATTGCATTTTTGTGCTATTGAATGAATATGTTTTGCTCTAATATTGTAGCTGTGACAGTCAGGAGATTCTGGTTTTGATAAACATGGGTCACATTACCACAGACGTAAGTGGGTACACATTCTGTATTTATAGTTACTAGAAGTCATGTATAAACTACTGTTTTAGCATCTCTTTCTGAAAACGGTACCAAACTTGAGACAAAGTAGTCATCTTGGATTTTACTTTTCTAATAGCTGTTTGTGTATGTGTAGTTTTCACTGAGTCTCTGCTGTGGTTTAACCCCAACCAGCAACTAAGCACCACCCAGCCGCTCACTTACTCCCCCACGATGGGAAGGGGGAGAGCATCAGAAGAGTAAAAGTGAGAAAACTCGTGGGTTGAGATAAAGACAGTTTAATAGGGAAAGCAAAAGCGGCACACACAAGCAAAGCAAATCAAGGAATTCCTTCACTACTTCCCATGGGCAGGCAGGTGTTCAGCCATCTCCAGGAAAGCAGGGCTCCATCACGCGTAACGGTTACTTGGGAAGACAAGCGCCATCACTCCGAACGTCCCCCCTTCCTCCTCCTTCCCTCAGCTTTATATGCTGAGCACGATGCCATATGGTATGGAATATCCCTTTGGTCAGCTGTCCCGGCTGTGTCCCCTCCCAACTTCTTGTGCACCCCCAGCCTGCTCGCTGGTGGGGTGGCGTGGGAAGCAGAAAAAGGCCTTGACTGTGTAAGCACGGCTCAGCAGTAACTAAAACATCCCTGTGTTACCAACACTGTTTTCAGCATAAATCCAAAGCGTAGCCCCTTACTAGCTACTATGAAGATTAACTCTGTCCCAGCCAAAACCAGCAGTCTCTTTTATAGTCAGTTCAGTTCTGTTGTTTATGAATTTAATAGAAACAAGTAAAATAAAGTTATAGTTAGCCCACATATGTTAAGATGATTTGCTTTAATCTAGTAAAGCCACTCTGATTTCATATGTTGTAAATGAGGATAATTTTGTCTCTTTGACTTGGAACAAGCCACTTAATCTTTATCTGTTTCCCGTCTGTCAAAGGGTGATTGCTGTCTTTTATCACCTGAAGGACAGTAATACTTGAAATATGTAGAGAATCTGTGCATGGAAAGTGTTCTGTGAATTGTTGTGTTGATATTCCCTCTGTGTTCCAAACTGTTCTGACCTAACTCATGCATTTATACACAAAGTCATGGTGTTTAAAAACTCTGTATGTCAAGAATTAGTCCAAATATCTCAGTGACACATTTAAGCAACTGGAGAATTTGTTATTTTTATCCATTTTTGCATATTTTGTTGATGACAAACTATAGCATTTGATTTGTGATGCTTGAATTTAAGAAACAAAAATCTAGTGATGGACTTTGTAGGTCTGTGGAGAATTAAAAAACACAGTGAAACAGGTGCCTGGTACCGCTTTCCTGATTGCAATCACCATAGAAATAAAACTTTTTTTATAGTAGTTGTAAGAATGGGAACAAAATAGATTTATAATCTCTGCAGCATATGCTTAATTTTACAGCAGTGAGTAGTTCAAATTATTTAAATGGGATTACAATATTCACTTGCACAAACTGTCTACCATCTGCCTACCATTCCAGGTAAAATTTGTAGAGAAACTTTTGTATAGATACATCAAATACCACTATTAAGGACAATTATTTCTTCTTATACTTCCATGTTTTATTTTTCATATTTATAACAGCCATAACCGTATCTTATTGTGTTTTCTTTTTCAAGGCAAGAGAAAGCCTTGATGAAGTAGTTTAAGAATTTTTTTTGTTGTTGGTTAATCAGGATTTTTTTGCTTGCTGTTTCATTGTCTTAGCTGAGTAATCTTCAATGCAGCTGTGAAGCTCTATGAGCCTTAACAATTTTTGTGTATGAAGTTATGATTTGGAAAAAACCCCACGAAGTTCGAATAAAAAACCAAGCCAACCAACTGATACGTTACTTTATATGCCAGTCTGGTAAATAGAGATTGTATTGGCATACAACCAGTTTGACGACTATCGGCTTTATTTCATGTTGAGGATCAGTAATGTTGGTTGTATCCCAATACAATCTACTTTATCTTTTTAGGGCATATAATAATTGTAGAAAGCCATTTGCTATAGAACTCTACCATAAGTCTTAATTTATAAAGTAGTTGTATATAATACCACTTCAAACACTCTGTACTTCATAAAGCATGAGATTTATCCTTTCAGATCTTGTCTTTCAAATAGAAAACAGATGTCTGATTACAAAACTTGCATCTTCATCATATGTCAGAAAGTGACAAATTCTAAAAAGGCTAAATTTTTAGTATTTTATTGTGCAGGAGGTGTTATATAATTTTGACAAAGTGTGTATGTGACATCTTGGTTTGAGCCTTATTGGTAGAACTGAAATAACTTGGAGTGATAGGATTTTCTCAAGATGACATGCTCTAGAGAAGTGATGTTAAATTTGTATTTTAGATTTTTTCATGAAAAAATTAATCATATTGTTTTTTTAATAAGAACAGTATTCTTCCTTCTCCCAAACCTTAGAGCCCACTAGGACTTGGAAGCAAGAAAGCCATCTAGCTAAAGTAAACTTCTCTTCTATCATATGATTCATATGAACTCTGATTCTTTTGTCCCCAATTATCAGTGACAATCAGTGACAACAGTAGTCAAGTTATACTAACACTTTCAAAAAGGTAATATTTTTTTGTTTGTTTGTTTGTTTGGTTTTTTTTTAAGAATATGCAGGGCATTGTTTTATAGTAGTATTAAAAAATTCCTGCAACATCCTTTTGAGCACAGTGTGCAGTTCTGTCCTCTTAATTTCAGGAAAGATTTGGTGAAATTAGAGAAGATGGAGAGAAGAGCCAGTAATATTATCAAAGGTGTGGAGCAGCTGCCAATGAAGAGAGATCAGAGAAATCTCAGTATTTCAGTCTGAAGAGGAGGGAATGAGGGATATGACAGAAGTTTACGAATTCATATATGTGGTCAGGCAAATGCAGAACTGATTGGCAAACAATGCCAGTACTAGGGACATCCAATGAAATGAGCAGAACTGTATAAAACAGATGAAAGAATAATACTTCTTTACTCTGGGTAGTGAGCTTCTGGAAGTCACTGCCACATGATGTTTGTGGGAGATGGTACCAGCATGTTCAAAAAAGGATTAGATGAATTTGTGGGTAATGGGTACAAAAGGAGACCAAAAGGACTAGGCAGGGATATACCTTCTAGTACATCTTCTAGCATCCTTAATTGAGCAGTCGAGTATAAGAGAAATGAACTCTGGAAAGAGGTAAAGTTGGTGTGCTTTCACTAAAGTGTCCCACTCTGCTGACAGAACAGGGTTAGGTAAGCCATTGGCTTGATCCAATAGAGCATTTCTTACATGATTGTGAATTCATATTAAAATGTTGAGAATGGGCCCCAATTCATGTGACTATAATGACATGCAGGAGGATTTTCAGAATGAGGCTACACGTTCCTTCATTTTGAATATTAAGCCATCTCAGAATTTTAAGGAAAAATACTAACATTTGGGACAGAGGCCTTTAAAATTAAACCAAACCTGCTGTTCATTCAGTAGGAGACCTTCTAAACCCCACTCCTAACTATCCTGCATAGTAAGATGGGGTGACACCAGATCTTTTGGATTTTGTGGTAGGCATTGTGAAGTTCATGTGTTGGGAGGTGAAATTACTTCCCCTCTCCTTCTTATAATATGAGGCTTTGATGTGTGAAGATCCTTGAAAAACCTTGGAACCCTGTGAGCTTTAGTTACAAATGCAGTACCAGTGCAGTGATCTGAACAGTGGGGAGGACTGCTCTTCATAACCCCAAACTGGAGTCTCCTTACAATATGATGACACTTTACATTCGAATACCATTTGGCTAGTTTGTTTTTACTGAAACCACACCTTTTATGGATACTATAAGGACAGCAGCACCTCTTTGCGTTCCCTTGACTGTCAGATTGTAGAGGACTACAAAATTAGTACTAATTTTGGATGGTTTAGTGTTGACCTGTTGTTAGTCCCTCCATCAAAGTGGAACAGAGGAGTTGCAGAAAAGGATAGAAAGAATTCTTGCTGGGATGGATTAGCAGTAGGCTATTTATTCATTGTTGTTTCCATGTGGTACCTTATTTAAGGTAAACTGCATCTGTACTATTCTGTCTGTATGTGGTGTTCGAGACAATGACTGAATGGAACCATTCGCAGATACGTGGTTTGAATTTATTAACAGTATTTTACTGAACATAGAAGGATTCCTGACACAAATAGGCTTTGTTTGAGAAACAGTGTAGCTGTTTTGTTCATAGAATACGGTACATCTTATTTGACTTTATTTCCTTTCAGTATCTTTTGAAAACCTTTTCACATGTACAGTAGGAATGCAGCCAAATCCACACCAGACAGGAACAGTAGTTAAGTGCACTTACACTTGTTGCTGCATGTAGTACATCAAATATAATGGGAACATTAAAAAAAAAAAAAAATCACCATGTACAACAGTATATTGTTAAGTCAGCCTCTTTAATAATAACTTTTAGTGTTGTAGTTTTCATAACTTATAGTTCGCTGTACTATTATTTTTATAAGAATATATGAAGTGTAATACTTGGTTTCCCTGAAGTTTAAGAAATTGAAACTGTGGTGTGTGGTGGTTTGTGGTTTTGTGTGTGTGTGCGGGGGGGTTGGGTGGGTTTTTTTGTGTGGTATTTTTTTTTTGTGGTGTTTTATTTTTTTAAACTCAAGTGTGAACAAGGTATTTGAATTCTGGTTGGAGTTGTGATGTGTTAGTGTTCTGCCTATTTTGAGTTAATGGCTTTTCCATATCCCATATTTCCAAGTGTAAGTAATAAAGAGAAAAAGGTTCTTTTTGGAACATAAGAAGAAATCCTCATTACTGTGCCTTTATGAAAACTCACCTGTCTCAGTAGAAAATGTGTAATAATGAATCTGTGTATATTCCAGAATCAGAGGGAACTTAGCTAATAAAATAGTTTCATGATACATCACATATTTCCACAAGAGCAGTCACAGTACTGAAATTGTTCTGGGTGGTTAATTCGGATCACTTTTAAGCTCCATTTAAAAGTGTTTCCAAGTCTTCTACTTCAAACATGTAGGAGGCAGATTCATCTTTTACTATTGCAAATTAAATGTGTCAATAGGTATTGAAATAGTTATGGCCATACCTAGCTAAAAACTTGTTAGATCACTCTTCTTCTGTGCTCAGGTAACAGGAACAATAGGGATTGATAATGCCAAATTTGGTCTCCATCATTCTGTCCAGAGCCACGAGCCATTGGGGAGCAGAACTGACATCAGTAGAATTGTGGCAGGCATCTGCTTGCGTAGATGTCGCTGCAGACATGGAGCTAGAATATTTATTCAATAGTCAGCTTTTTTTTTGTGTTACATGGGTTTATTATTTATTTTAAGTCAAATGTGGTTCTTTGGCCATTCTGTGTCAGGCACTGTCAAAATCTATTGTACGTTAGCGTAACACTTTGCTCGCTTAGAAGCAACTCATTTTGGGGACTAGATTGATTTAATTTAATAAAAAAAATAATCTAGAACAGTATCATTACAACACTAATGTGAACATTGACTTTCCATGTTTTTTTATTTAATCTTCCTTGAATTGATTTTTGAATGACTTTTCCTTGCTGCTTCATAATTAATGTTTTCTTTATGTGTTTCAGATTAAATTTTCCTTGTTTTGAGATTCTTAATTTCCTAGGAATTGGTTTCATAAAAGAGGCATTCAAAAGCGCTTTTGACTTTCTTTCTTCAGATTTACCAGAGGGACCTTTAGTTGTGAAGGGAACTCATAAATACAAAGCAATTTATTTAAGCCTGGGTTTTGGGCCTGGTTTCATGCAACACATGGCTACACAGAAAAGTAAGATTCCTTATATCCATTCCTCCATGATATATCCCCCTGATAGTTAACACAAATAAAAAAACCAAGACATGTGTTTGACTGTGTTACCCAGCAGGGTGGAATTTAGGCAGTGTGGGTGGGAGGTAACCTGCATGTGCCAGGGATCCCTGAATGGGACTCTGTCTGCGGTCCTGGAGAGGGATTTTCTGTCTCTCTCACTGTGTCAGATCAAGGAGCATCTCTTTTCAAAGTGTGTTTGAATTGTAATCTTCAAGGGAAGTGGTCAATTATAGGCAGAACTGTTCTGATCTTTTTAACCAGAGAGTTTCTCTCTGAATGCCACAGTCTTGAAGCCTACGGGGAAAACTGTTTCATTCTAAGATAAAGTAAATACTGCTAGTGTTGAGACCTTGGGTACACAGTAAAGCCTTAAGGCTGGATTGTGAAAGAAATGGACATGACACTGAGAACTTACAAAAATGAAAACATTGTTTGATATTTTATCATTTTTAGTCTAACGTGAAGTTAAAATACTATGAAAGCTACAAAATTACTAGACTAGGGGAATCTTAAAATATTTTATTACTAATGCAGAAACAATGCACACGTGCTCAATAGATTTTTTTTTTTTTTTTTTTTTTTTTTTTTTTTCCTTCCCCCTGAGCCGTGCAGTCCTTAGGCCTAATTTAAGAGCATCCAGTTGCTAATTCTCCAGCTGACCATATAGAGTGCAACTGCACATAAGCAGAACTTTAATAAATGCGAAGATGCTACATACAAGTAAAGGAAATTCAAGTACAGCCTGCACATTTGAGAAAGCCGTTCAGTCTTCATGCTGCTTTAGCCCCAGGCCTAAGGACCAATGGAGACTGCTAGTAGCTAAATGTGATACTTCTTTCCCTGCCCACCCCTGCCATGTATTGGGTTTGCATGGCAAGGTTTTGGTAGCAGGGGGGCTACAGGGGTGGCTTCTGTGAGAAACTGCTAGAAGCTTCCCCCATGTATGATGCAGCCAATGCCAGCTGGCTTCCAAGATGGACCCCCACTGCTGGCCAAGGCCGAGCCCATCAGCAATGGTGGTAGCGCCTCTGAGATAGCATATTTAAGAAGAGAGGAAAAAAACTGCTGTGCAACAGCAGCCGGAGAGAGGAGTGAGAGAAACAACTCTGCAGACACYGAGGTCAGTGAAGGAGGTGAGGGAGGAGGTGCTTCAGGTGCCAGAGCAGAGATTCCCCTGCAGCTCATGGTTGAAGACCATGGTGAGGCAGGCTGTCCCCCTGCAGCCCATGGAGGTCCACAGTGGGGCAGATATCCGCCTGCAGCATGTGGAGGACCCCATGCTGGAGCTGATGGATGTGCCCAAAGGAGGCTGTGAGCCTGTGCTGGAGCAGGCTCCTGGCAGGACCTGTGGCCCTGTGGAGAGAGGAGCCCACGCTGGAGCAGGTTTGCTGGTAGGACTTGTGACCTCGTGAGGGACCCATGCTGCAGCAGTCTGTTCCTGAAGGACTGCACCCTTTAGAAAGAACCCATGCTGGGGCAGTTCATGAAGAACTGCAGCCCATGGGAAGGACTCACATTGGAGAAGTTCATGGAGGACTGTCTCCTGTGGGAGAGACCCCGTGCTGGAGCAGGGGAAGAGTATGAGGAGGAAGGAGCAGCAGAGACAACATGTGATGAACTGGCCGCAACCCCCATTCCTTGTCCTTGTGCGCTGCTCAGGGGGAGGAGGTAGAGAAAATTGGACATGAAGCTGAGGAATAAGGGAGGGGTGGAGGGAAGGTGTTTTAAGATTTAGTTTTTATTTCTCATTGTCCTACTCTGATTTGATTGGCAGTAAATTAAATTAATTTTTCTGAGTCAAGTCTGTTTTGCCCGGGACTGTAATTGATGAGTGATCTCTCCCTGTCCTTATCTCCACTCATGAGCCTTTTGTTATATTTTCTCTCCCCTGTCCAGTTGAGGAGGGGGAGTGATAGAGCGGCTTTGGTGGGCACCTGGCATCCAGCCAGGGTCAACCCACCACACCCCGTGATGTGGACAGGTACTTTCTAGGAATTTATTTACTTTAAACATAACTTAGAATAACTACCAAATAAGACTCAGATAGGAATGATTTTTAGGCTGACAATTGTACCTATGATCCGTACTGTCTAGTTAACTGAATATGGTCTCTACTTATAGGGTCCCTGAGATTCAAGTTGAAAAAGTAATACTGATGTCAAAAATAAGCTTGATAATCCACCACTGTAGTAATGATATTCTCTAAATTAGCCACTATTATTACTGGGGCGGGGAAACCCAACAACCCTCCTGAAGACATTATCGGTAGTTTGAAAAAGTCAACCTAGTGTTTAGCTACTATTATTGAATTTCAGAAGGGAAATGGAATCAAGAACAAGAGAGAAAAGATCAGTATGTAGTTTGAAATTCATAAGCCACACTATCTTGAAAAGTCGTAAATTAAAAATAAGTTATACAACAGGGTAATGAAGATGGTAATTTTGGAAAGGTTTCCATTTGAGTGAGATTAAATATACTGTAGTGCACTGTGACCTGGAAGAAAGACGACTGAGAAGGGTATAACATGGTAGTATACAACTATGAAGAACATGGAAAAGAGGAACAAAGACATGTAATTCACAAAAGAGTAACTTAGCTATAATAAGATTCAAATCTCAGGAAACTGGCTTAAAATTAGAAGGAAGTGCCTATTTACAAATCAAACAATTACTGTGAACTGCATGGATTCAGGATACTGCAGTCGCCCAAATATGAACTCAGAAAGCTGTTACACAAATTAAGACATATCTATTGAATGATTCATACCAATTACATATGTGTAACTCAAAGTACCTAAACTGCAGGTTGTTGGAAGTGGGGATAATACAGAGCTCCATGTCATAAAAACCCCTATACTTTTAATTTGTTTGTTCTTTGGCCATCAGTGGAGGCATGATGGACTTCGTGGAGATTGGTGTTCAGCTGGTCGCATGTTCCTTGTAGAGGAAAATGAGCTACTTAAGAAGAATAACTGTTTCTCTAAATTCCCACTTCACCCATGCTTTGACCAGTTAGTATAGATTGGAAGCTATTCAAGAGCAAAATCTGTCCCTTATTATATATTTGCAGTTTTTGTAGAACTTGTGGTGCTTGAATTTTCTGTGTAGGAAAATAAAGCCAAAGAAAACTTACTTGTTAAATTCCCAAGTCAAAATCTCAGTCTTCAGGCTTCTCCCAAGACTGTAGTAGCATAGCTGTTCAATTTGTACTGAAGCTTTCTCTCTTCTTATCCTACTTGAACAGAACTTTTTTTTTTTTATGGTTTCTTAGCTGAGTGAATGGCTTACCTTCTTTTCACATAATTCAAAAAGCCTTCTTGATACGCATTTTTACTGAAAACAAATACAAATGCTAAAAAGTCTGAAGAAGTCAGCAAAAGAGAACTTTGAGCTGCTCTGGAAAGGGGTGTCGTGTTGGGAAGAGGAAAGGAGAAAAAGAATCTTGTGATGAAACTTTCTTGTTCCTTCTTATATTTAAGAAAGCTGTGGTTAGAGTGTCCATGTAAATAAAAAAAAAGTAAACCAAATTCCATTACTAGCTAGTAATAAATGAATGAGAAATTAGATTCTCTTAATCACTTGTTTTTCAGACAAAAGGCAAAATAATAACAGGAAGTGGTTTCTGAGATAGAAAGAAGACTGCTTACAAGTATTTAGTCTTTCCCCCTCCACTCCCTGCTTTGTAGACCCTTTTTTCTCTATTGGGGATATATTTGTCTCATCTTGAATGAAAAGAAGTCATTAAATGAAGCATCTACTGGATAGATTTTTTTTTTAATTATTTTTAATTTTCATTAACTGTATATCAGGAAACAAATGTTTCACTGTCTCTGTATTTTCCTTATGTTTTATGAAATTATTTGTATAGGAGCACTCACTTTTTATTAATTTATTAGTTTAGTAATATTTTTTATTCCATGTTCGCATTAGGATGTGATATAAAGATAACTGAAAGGTACCCCAGCATGTTTAAAAGCAAAGTTCTGTATTTGGCAACATGACTCATTTGTTTTTGAAAGCTGACCCAGAATCATAGAACCATAGAATAGTTTGGATTGGAGGGAACCTTTAAAGGTCATCTAGTCCAACCCTCCTACAAGGAGCAGGGACATCTTCAACTAGATGAGGGTGCTCAGAGCCCCGTTCAACCTGACCTTGAATGTTTCCAGGGATAGGACATCTACCACCTCTCTGGGCAACCTGTGCCAGTGTTTCACCACTCTCACTGTAAAAAATTTCTTCCTTAGATCTAGTCTAAATCTACCCTCTTTTAGTTTAAAACCATTCCCCCTTGTCCTGTCGCAACAGGCCCTGCTAAAAAGTTTGTCCCCATCTTTCTGATAGGCCCCCTTTAAGTACTGAAAGGCTGCAATAAGGTCTCCCTGAAGCCTTCTCTTCTCCAGGCTGAACAACCCCAGCTTTCTCAGCTTTTCTTTGTAGGAGAGGTGTTCCATCCCTCTGATCATTTTTGTGGCCCTCCTCTGGACACTCTCCAACAGGTCCATGTCTTTCCTGTGCTGAGGGCTCCAGAGCTGGATGCAGTACTCCAGGTGGGGTCTCAGCAGAGTAGAGGGTCAGAATCACCTCCCCCGACCTGCTGGCCATGCTTCTTGTGATGCAGCCCAGGGTACAGTTGGCCTTCTGAGCTGTGAGCGCACATTGTTGGCTCATGTCCAGCTTTTCATCCACCAGTACCCCCAAGTCCTTCTCTGCAGGGCTGTTCTCAATCCCTTCATCCCCCAGCCTATATTGATACTGGGGATTGCCCTGATCCAGGTGCAGGACCTTGCACTTGGCCTTGTTGAACCTCATGAGGTGCACACAGACCCACTTCTCGAGCTTGTCCAGGTCCCTCTGGATGGCATCCCTTACCTCAGGCGTGTTGACTGCACCACTCAGCTTGGTGTCGTCTGCGAACTTGCTGAGGATGCACTCGATCCCACTATGTCATTGATGCAGATATTAAACCATACTGGTCCCAGTATGGGACACCGCTTGTCACCTATCTCCATCTGGACATTGAGCTGTTGACCACTACCTTCTGGATGTGACTATCCAAGCAGTTCCTCATCCACTGGAGAGTCCACCCTTCAAATCTGTACCTCTCCAGTTTAGAGAGGAGGATGTTGAGGGGGGACTGTGTTAAAGGCCTTACAGAGGTCCAGATAGGCAACACCCATAGCCCTTCCCATGTCCACTGATGTGGTCACTCCATCATAGAAGGCCACTAGTCTGGTCAGGCAGGACTTGCCCTTGGTGAAGCCATGCTGGCTGTCCTGAATCACCTCCCTGTCCTCCATGTGCCTTAGCATAGCTTCCAGGATGATCTGTTCCATGATCTTCCCAGGCACAGAGGTGAGACTGACCGGCCTGTAGTTCCCTGGGTCTTCCTTTTTTCCCTTTTTAAAAATGGGGGTTATGTTTTCCTGTTTTCAGTCAGTAGGAACTTCCCCAGACTGCCACGGCTTCTCAAATATGAGGGATAGTGTCTTAGCAACTTCATCCACCAGTTCCCTCGGGACCCGTGGATGCATCTCATCAGGTCCCATGGACTTGTGCACCTTCAGGTTCCTTAGATGGTCTCAAACCTGGTCTTCTCCTACAGTGGGTGGCTTTTCATTCTCCCAGTCCCTGCTTTTGCCTTCTGTGGCTTGGGCGGTGAGGCTTGAGCACTTGCTGGTGAAGACTGAGGCAAAAAAGTCATTGAATACCTCAGCCTTCTCCATATCCCGGGTAACCAGGTCTCCCGTTTTGTTCTGGAGAGGTCCCACATTTTCCCTAGTCTTCCTTTTATCCCCGACGTACCTATAGAAGCTTTTCTTGTTGCCCTTGGCATCCCTGGCCAGATTTAATTCTATCAGGGCTTTAGCTTTCCTAATCTGATCCCTAGCTGCTCAGACAATTTCTCTGTATTCCTCCCAGACTACCTGTCCTTGCTTCCATCCTGTGTAGACTTCCTTTCTGTGTTTGAGTTTGTCCAGGAGCTCCTTGTTCATCCATGCAGGCCTCCTGGTGTTTTTGCCTGACTTCCTCTTTGCTGGGATGCATCACTCCTGAGCTTGGAGGAAGTGATCCTTGAATATTAACCAGGTTTCTTAGGGCCCTCTTCCCTCTGAGGCTTTGCCCTATGGCACTCTACCAAGCAGATCCCTGAAGAGGCCAAAGTCTGCTCTCCTGAAGGCCAGGGTAGTGAGCTTGCTGTGTGCCCTCCTCGGTGCCCTAAGGATCTTAAACTGCTGGTCACTGCAGCTAAGGCTGCCCTTGAGCTTCACACTCCCCACCAGTCCCTCCTTGTTGGTGAGAACAAGGTCCAGCATAGCACCTCTTCTCATTGGCTCCTCTATCACTTGGAGAAGGAAGTTATCATCAACGCATTCTAGGAACCTCCTGGGTTGCTTATGCTCTGTTGTGTTGTTGTCCCTCCAACAGATATCAGGGTGGCTGAAGTCCCCATGAGGACCAGGGCTTGTGAACGTGAGGCTGCTCCTGTCTGCATATAGAGGGCCTCATCTGCTCAGTCTTCCTGGTTGGGTGGCCTGTAGCAGACCCCCACTGTAATGTCACCTGTCCCTGCCCTCCCTTTAATCCTGACCCATAAGCTTTTGGTCAGCTCCTCATCCATCCCCAGGCAGAGCTCCATGCACTCCTGCTGGTCATTGACATAGAGGGTGACACCCCCTCCTCAACTCCCCTGCCTGTCCTTCCTAAAGAGCCTGTATCCTTCCAACACTCCAATCATAGGAGCCATCCCACCACATCTCTGTGATGCCAGTAAGATCGTAGCCCTGCAGGCGTGTGCACGTCTCTAACTCCTCTTGTTTATTCCGCATGCGACATGCATTTGCATAGAGGCATTTAAGTTGGGCCCCCGATGAAGGTGTCTTACAGGCTGGAGTTCCTTTGTGCTGCTATTCAGGTGCTCTCCTGCTAACCCATGACCCTTCTTCAGGCTCTGGGCATCTGTTGTGGGTCCTGGTGTCAAACTGGTAGGAGTGGGATGGATTGAGGTTCCCCTCCCCTGGCAACTTTACTCTAAAGCCCTCTTCACCAGCTTGGCAAGCCTATGACCGAAGATGCTCTTCCCCTTTTCTGACAGATGGATCCCATCAGCTCCCAGTAGACCAGGTTTCTCAAAGTGTGTCCCTTGGTCTAAGTAGCCGAACCCCTGGTTGTGGCACCAGTTCTATAACCATTTGTTGATTCGCCAGATTCGACTGGCCTTTTCAAACCCCTTCCCTTTGACCGGGAGGATTGATGAAAAAACTACCTGCACCCCAGAGTTCCTTACGTTGCTCTCAGGGGTCTGTAATCCTTCTTGATAGTCCTTAGATTGCTGCTGACTGTATCGCTGGTGCTCACGTGAAACAACAGCGGCAGATAATAGTCAGTGGATTGTATGAGACTTAGTAGCCTCTTGGTGACTTCCTTGACACGAGCTCCTGGTAAGCAGCACACCTCTCTACAGAGTGCATCCGATCGGCAAATGGGTGCCTGCCTCTGTACCTCTCAGAAGAGAGTTGCCTACTACTATCACCTGTTGCCTTTTCTTAGTTGTGCTGGTGGTTATATGGGGAGCAGATTGGGCTGCCTTACTCAGCTCAAGCATCTCTCCTGATGTGGTGGGTCTTTCCTCTTCAGTCTGCAGAGCGGTGAAGCGGTTCTGCAAGGGCAGCTCAGGCTTCGGGGGAAGTCTCTTCCTCCTGCTGGCCCTTGCTCATGGGGGTGTTATTGGCCCCCCTCCCTTCTGTGTGTGCTGGTGGGGGAGGTTTTGGCTGTTTAGCTGTGGTCTGGGGGTCCACTGCAGACTGTGCAGTGGGGAAATCTTTGAGGTTTTTTTGATCCAGATTTGGTATAAATTTTGGTATGAAAACTTGGGGCAATTGGAAATGGGAGAACACTTGAGATTTAAATTGTACTCTTAATGTTTACAGGTACTTGGGTTTTAGATAGACAAGCTCTAGTTCTCTAGTTCAGGTCTTCTAGATAATTCTGTTCAAATGTAGTAGAATGTTGTCTTAGAATAAATGACAGCTCTCTGTTTTGGAAAAAATGGAAACTATTTTAGAAAATCTTACATGATACTAGAATTCTGCCAGGACAAGAAAAGGTTAACTACATTATAATTGCAAAGTCAGCAAAATACAGATCCTTAAGTTGAAGTTCATCATCTTTCCTCAAAAGTAAGATTTCTATCAATACACAGATTTTGTCATTAAAAAACTCAGCTGATTACTTAAAACAACACTGGTTGCAAATATAGGTAGCTTTATGAACAGATTGTATGTCTTTTAATACTTCTGAGGTAAAAAAATATTTGATGGAGATTAACGTAAACAGCATTATTCAGTTAACCTTCTGAGCAGGATTGTCAGCCTTCAAAGTATTACTTAATGAGCCTTAAAAGCAGTTGTTTTTCTTGTACTAGATAGATCTCCAGTAGGTTTTATAGTTCTTACATATGCTGCAGTAAAAAAAAAATTGCAAACTTAGTTTTGTAAACAGAAAACAATCATTGGAAATAAGTTTGCCTCAGAAAATGAGTTTGCCGGGTGAAAAGAGGTGGTTGGTTTCTATACCTGTTTAATTGATTGATATACAGTTCAAGATTTATATAGTAAGCAGAGTAAGATTAACTGCTCTATGAATCTTACTTTTTCATAATTGTCTCTGCATCTTTCTATTCATGAAATCAGCTCTTCAAAATATTTTCTCAACTGAAAGGTAAGCACGTAATCTAGGCACTGAGTTACCTATTTCAAGTGCTAAAAAAAAAAAAGAAGAGCGCACCCTTCAGTGTAGACATAACATTGCTTTTCTGTGCCTGGTATAGAACACAGCTCACAGCAGAAACACATTCCATTCCTGAGTGGGAACTTTGAGTATTGACAGAACATAAGTACCTATAATCACTCATTTTTGAATTATATATATTTTTGATAGCTTCTAGAGATTCTGAGAAGCCTTTTCCTGAATACTGAAAAACAGCTTTTCTTTTTTCTTTAAAAACTTACATGTTCTTTATATTGTTGTTTATTTTGTTAATCTGAACATGGTTATGAAGCCTAAAATGTGAATATGAAAACCTGAATAATATTTGTCCTATTAAGTGATAAGAACTTAATAAAATACGGGAACATTCTAAGGCTCTTTAGCTAGAAGTATAGTATTAAAGAAGAAGTAGGTGGGGTGCTTTTTTTTTAATGTTGTAGCATCTGTGGTGGTAGCTTGGGTTATGATAATAGTGGTAAGAAAATAGAAATAGAAGTATGACTTTTTGAATTCTTGCAGCTGTAAGAGAGCCAAACTCTATTTCTCTCTGAAAAGAAAATAAAATACCAGACCTTTTTCACTACAAATTCTTAAAAATGAGCTTGCTTATTGTAGAAGGAAACTTGTGCAATTTAGTAGAATTCACAAGAGTAAAATAAACCTTAGAGCTAAATTCTTTTTAGAATGGAGAAAATAATAAACTAAAGGATTTGAATATTTAACTGATTTTCAAAGTCTTCAAAGTGGTAAATGCTCTCCCTAGTTTCAGTGGGCTTAAGGTTTCATCCTCAGTCCTTATGATAGTGCCTATATTCTAATAGGACAAAAAAAAAATCTGTATTTATAATTATTAGCCTTATTTTGTATTTCCAATATAATAAAAACCCTATTGCTTGCATACTTACTACCAATAGCAGATGTGATGTTGTAGGCTATAGACAAATGTTTTCTTGTTGTTCTTTCCTGACTTTTAAGTTGAAAATTGGAAAGTAGGGGAAAAAAAGTAAAAGATTTATCAGCATGAAGGAATTTTTATGTGCATGCATTTTTAGTATGCATGCAAATTCCCACGTATCACTGATAAGACTGTGTAAGGTATTTTTAATT
This sequence comes from Oceanodroma leucorhoa, assembly GCA_030449065.1. NCBI lineage: Eukaryota > Metazoa > Chordata > Aves > Procellariiformes > Oceanodroma > Oceanodroma leucorhoa. The sequence goes on from JASVER010000012.1 coordinate 16,701,115, forward strand.
TTTATGCATTCCTGAAGACAGGTTAATTTTTTTTTTTGAGCTGATAGAGTTGTATAATGCATTCCTGTTTTAAAAAAAAATAAAAAAAATAAATCTGTTGAATTATATAAACTAGTAGTTGGAATACATGGTTTCAAATTTGTTATATAAAATTTTAATGTGATGCAATTTGCAAAAGGTAATCCATTAAGTTTTTTTTTTTTCTGGATGATGTAAACAAAAATTATCTAAACAAAAGTTTCTTTCAAATTTAAATATTTAGCTTAATAGAAATTACATCATTGATAGTGGCAGAGGATTAAAACATTAGAGGTTAAAATCTGTCAGGTCTGGTTAATCAACAGACTCATTTATTGAATCATGAACACATTTTTATTTTCTATGTCAGAATCACTCATTAAAATGAACATTGCATATAAATAGCCATGTCACTGAGATGGAAAACTGTAAAACATTTGTTCAGTATGTAGGGTTTTGTTCATAATTGTAGTATTTAGTCAAATATCATGTTATAATATGATTCCAGAAGAAGCACTGCTCCAAAATGTCTTCTATCTAATGAAAGTTCCCAATTGTTCACAAAAAAGCTGTAAACTGATGAGGTAGCTTTCATTATATATGCATATACATATAGTTATGTATAATTTCTAAGAAAATAAAATACAAAATGCTAGACAGTAAATTAATATTAAATTTGCAATTAGTTTATTTTGAAATTATAATTACCTTGTTTTTATGTCCAAGATTAATGGGTATATATAAATGCCAATGGAACAGAGTATATTTAATTTGGCAGTAAACAAGCTAATAATTAAAGATCGTATCCCCTAGTTTGCCAAGGGTAATTAAGGCAATTCAGATAATACTAACTTAAAAAGAACCAAACCAAAACAAAAACAAAACAAAACAAACCAACACAAAACAAAACCCCACAAAAACCAGAAACCAAACTCCAGAAAATAACCTTATTCTGCACTGCTCAGTATCTCTTTCACTGTTAATCAAGTGTACCTGAATATAATTGGTTTGGTAAAATTACTCATTTAATACATTATGAAAAATAAATTTAAAAGATTTAAAAAATAGATTTAAAACACTGGAAACAGGGTTTGGTTTTTGGACTTCTCACAGTCTTTGCCATTGCTGCTCATGATACAGAACATTCCAGGGCAGTTCTGGAAACAGTTCCTCATAACTCATCTCCCTCAGAAAGAATATGTATTTGGTAGTAGAGACTTCTGAGCTACCAGGCTCTGTTTTTCTTACCTAGGCAGTTGACCTCTTCCCTCATGGGTATTTCTGTTTTCATCTCTGAAGATCAGCTGTCATTGTGCAGGGTGTCCAAGGTCAGCTTTGGATGCTGTCTCTAAATACATTTTTCCCTTCATTGCTGAACAAACCGAAGAGGTGAAGTGGCCCTCAATTTGGGTGTTCTGGGTGCTTCTCTTTTCTTCTTTAGAGAGAGGGGTAGAGTTTCAGAGAATTCAGAAGTAATACGAATGAGAGGGTTGCTTGGGAAGCTGGAGAGATGTATGGAGAGGAATTTAGAAGAGTGTGAGGCTCTAGGGGGAGTAGGTGAGGAAAGCACTTTGAGGGATAGACACTTGTGTAGGAGGATACTTTGGGGAATGGTGAAGGGATTAATGAGGAAGAGAGAAATAACTTTGAGTTTGAGACATTTGGGCATAAGAGGAAGAGGAAGAGTAATGTTTCTTTCAGTAATTTCTAACTTGAACTTTATTTTGGCATTCACAAGACTCTCTTCTGTAGTCGTCCTCTCTACAGAAATGCACCTAGACAAGTAAATGGAACACTGTGTCATTCTTTTTCTAACAAATCATTGCCACTGAGAAGAGAGTCTACCTTCACTAGAACCATGTTTCCAATATTTGCAGAGCTATTGCTATTGGGAAGCTTCAATTATTCTCATTTACTTTTACTCATTGCTTCATTGTTGTTGTGTTGTGAATGAGTGGTTTAGAGGCCGCTTAAAGAATCACCATCAAAGGTATTAGCAGAATGTGATTTTAGCAGAGTTTTATAAAGGTGTGACTTAACAGAGTTTGATGGCAAGGTCCACTCTATTACTTACTACATGGATGAAACATATAAAGAAAAATCATGTGATGTCTAAGGGTTTATATCTTGGGGATTATATGTGTTTAGCAGCAGTCTAGGGTTCATTCACAGTTTTAGGAGCACTTAGTCATTAGCTAATCGCTAACAAACTTTAGCAGTATTAATCTAATAATTCACAAATTAATATTTGCAAAGTAAGTGTTAGTAGTGTCTACTACAATCATGACTTAATTACAGATTATGTTTACTATTAGTTCACACACACAGAGATGGAAATATATATATAAATGTATAAAAGTTACCTGTTAAAAATTCCCCTCAAGTTCAGTGAAGAAACATTCATGTAAGATGTCTTGGCATTTCTCAGCGGGCAAGGGTTGAGCCTTGAGAAGTGATGAGTTTAAGCCCAGGTCCTGTCGGACGATAGACCTCCGAATATTGCCAGCTCAAGACATTACACACTCTGAGGCGTCCCACTTGGAGGGAGATGCTGGGTGCAGCCCACTGTGGTCTCGGAGAGCTCAAAGGGTCTCATTTAGGACCTTTTATAGGTTCGCAAGATGATTGGCTTTAGTTATCTGTAAATTTCCATCCTGGCCACAGTCCCTGGTAGTAATTACTAAAAAATTCTCAAGGTTTCAGTGTTGTTCCACTTGAGCTACAACTCGGGTGAGATGACACCTGGGCCAGGCAGTAGGGGTACGTTCCCAGCCTCAGCTATGCAGAGTTTCTGATATGGTCAAGGAGCGCTTAGCCGCCAGACTCAGTACACCAAGGCCGAGGTTTCACGGGAATTTCTGAGACCAACAAGCAGCCCAAGAGAGGSGGGGGGGGGGGGAGCGGAATGTACCACCGTATGTTGGGATTCCAGGTGCCAAATTATAATCTTCGTTCAAGTCAAGACTTTTCCAGAATGATGGCATCTAGTTAGCATCATTAAATAGAAAAGTTTGTAGCACTATTTTTATATCGAAAATTTTTTCTTCATGGAAGGTGGCAAAATAGCAAATTTTTCAAAAGTACACGCTGTGGAACTTCTGACATTCATTCATCATTATTGTCAACATTACAGGTAGGAACCATGATACTGATTTTAAAAGAACTTTTATAATTCTTTTGTTAAAAAAATACTAGTTTTTTTCTATCTCAGATGTTGGTTAGCTTTTAACTCTTAAAAAGAAAATGGAAAATTGTCTCTTACGGAAAATACTGGATGAAACCTATATGTGTTTGCTTTATTACTATTGTTAACATTATATTAATTGAACTATTATAGTAAGTCCGAAAGTGTCAATTGCAATTTAGTGCTGCTAGACTGTCATCTTTACAGTGGTGTATGTCTGTGCACTTCCTATTCGATTCCTTGGAGTTGTGTGTTAATCTTCTAGGATATCAGGTACATATAACTGTCCTGGTTTTGGCTAAGATAGAGTTAAATTTCTTCCTAGTGCTATGTTTTGGATTTAGTGTAAGAAGAATGTTGATAACACACTAATGTTGTTAGTTGTTGCTAGGTAATCTACTTTTCAAGGACTTCTCATCATCCCATGCTCTACCAAGCGCACAAGAGGCTGGGAGGGAGCAGAGCTGGGACAGCCAGCCCAGCTGGCCAACGGGGTATTCCATACCATGTGACGTCATGCCCAGTGTATGAATGAGGGGGGAAGGGGTCCCGGAAGGGGCGATCGCTTTGGCTATTGTCTTGGCGGGGGAGAGTGAGCAAGCGGCTGTGTGGTGTTTGGCTGCCTGCCAGGTTAAACCACTACTACAATAACAAAGAATATACTAAAAGAATGCTTTGGAAATTTGAAGAAACAGAAGGTATAACTAATATTCTATAGAGAGGGTAAGAGTTGACAAAATCCCACAAAAAAAAAAAAAAAGAAATTAGGGAGAAATTTTCCTTTACATACAAGATCTTGTGGATCTTTTGAAATCAGTACTGGTGGAACAAAAAGAATCCAAGTGCAGAACTTGATACATCTTTAGGAATTGAAGTAAATAACAAAATGTGTTATTTCTTAAAAGATTAATCAATAAAAATAAATCAGTATCACTTACAATGTGTCCCATTTCAGTGACAATGAACAAACAATTTCCTATTATCAACAGATAGAGAAGAAATTTGCACATGGGAGGAATTAACTTTTCCTTTACATGCTATATGATTTTATAACAGTAAAGCTATGGTTGACCTTGAATACCTAATGCCATAATATGATTCTGCCCAACCTATTAATGGATTTTGCTTCTCTAACATTTGAGTCCAGCCATCAAATGAATCACACATCATGAGTAAAGTGCTTCCAAATCTATCAGCACCAATGTTTTTAAAATAAACTGGAAAAAAAAAATTGAGGAAATGTTCCCATAAAACTTACTTCAGAAATGATGCTGTAGGTTTTAATTTCATGGGAGAGTCTTGACTACTAAGTCAATCATCATAATTTAGAAATTATATTAGCACAAATAATCTTGGAATTGATAATATTTTAATGATGGATCTTGGTACAAATGTATAATTTACTAGAAGTTTTCAGCTTCAAATCTTTGCCCTCACACAGATTTCTCATTAGTCTGTCAGAAAGAAGAATACATATTTTAGATAGTTGTTAAAAAGGCGAGAAAATCCTACTGAATCCTTTTAAGGATTTGAATTATTTTACAGGATTTCAGTGTTCCATTTTGAAATGTCAACGAATATGAGATCTGGCTAGTTTAAATTTTCTTTTCAGATTTCTTCTCTTAGGTAAAAAGTTTTAAAAGAGTATTTGCATTCAAAACTGCATGAACTACAGTTAAGACCTTTTTAAGGTCTTGTTGTGAGAAGTATAGTTTGCATTTGTTTATGAAGTGGCTTCTGTATCATTTAATTACTGCTTTATATGGTGATTAAATAAATCTCTTCGTCTCTTTAGATAAGATCTAGGTAAATAGCACTTGTCATTCCTGTACAGGAATCTAAATTATTTTATTAGTAAATTAAAAAAACAACAACCCCCCCCCCCATCAACCAAACCAGTAGTTTATTGTAAAAGGAAGTGGGATTCTTTTCCAGCAGCATGAATTAGGGAAGAAGTAGCAAGAAGGAAGTTGAAATGAGGTAATGTTAGGCTTTTTTAAAAAACAAAACAAAACCCAAAACAAACTATACAATTAAAACCCACTATTTAAAAGTATTTCAGGAGGTCTTTTACAAATACGAATTTTAAGCAATTAATTTGTGATCCAAATACAAAAGACAAATTCTTCTTTTTTTATGATCTTTTTTCAGACTCATTACAGGATTATTAAAAATGTTGTTCTTCTTTTAAGACAGCAGTACTTGTGTAATTTAGTAGGAAAACAACAGAAAAGTTATTTGATAAAACTCCAGTCCAGCTTTTTTCCTTAACTGTTGTAGGGAAGTAGTTTGGCATGTCATGATTTGAAGTTAAATCTATTGTCAGATTTCATTTAGAAACTTTCAGATGTTAATTTGCATGTTAAAATTGTATATTTTATATTTCTACTTTTATGGTCTCAATAACACTGGCATACACTTGTGGCTTAAAGGTCCCTTGTAAGAATCTAAAGTTTACAATATGTCGGTAGCATGTTTTTCCCTTTCTGTGTAAAATATACATATGTAGTAGATGAAATGATTCATCAAGTAACTCTGATTTTTTTTTTTCCTAATTTATTTTTTAAGTTTTTTAAAAAAAATCTCAGGACTCTAAAGGAATATGAATTTAGTTTTAGGCATAATAATCCTTTGMATTATCTTTGTCAAATCAGTGTGTTAATGTAGTTAAACTTCTAATTTGAAAGCAAACAAATGTGTTTCCTGAAGCTTGTTCTCAAGTGTTGTAGTTACCAAACCGGAAATATATTAAATCACTGCGTACAAAATGGCATAAAGACTTTGTGACAATGATATTCATAGAGTTTAGCTTTTAAGCATGGTAAATTCTAATTTTTAAATGTGGTGAGTACCTTGTATGAAAAGCACAGTTGCATAGAAGGTGTGTGCAACATTAGCTGAGGTCTGTTGTAATTCCTGCACGCTACACAGTAAAAAAAAGTAATTTCAGTAATCTGTAGAGCTGTAGACAAGACTAGAGATCTAGATCTGGAATATTTTGTAGAAAACAAAAGCTCTGCTTACCTCTTTGGATGAGGAAAATTACTTTCAGACTTGAAACTGTAGAGGAAACTTTTTCAGAACATGGTATTTCTACAGTTCCTACCTTTCTGTAAATATTAGAGAAGAACATCTCACTTCAGACCTTTAGACATGTAACTCTAAACACACAAACCCCTCCAAAGTAGTAGAACAAACCTGTTCCACTATAAGTCCAATTTAAAGAAAAATGGGAAAATGTATTTAGGAAGACAAAAGCAGAAATGTAGAATTCACCAAATATATGGGAAAGTAACTTTCTGAATATCTTTGATCCAATTTCTTTTATTTTTCTCTAATACTGTTGAATTAAAAAACCAGAATACGTATATGCCTTAATTTCAGCAGTTATTTTTTTCTGTGTAAAATATTGACTACTTTCAGCACAGATTTCATTGGTCATAGAAGGAAAACCAGATGTTGGATTATTAGCTTTAGGAATCACAGAGTATCTTAATAGCTTAGAGAAGTATTAAACAGAAAAATTTTCAAAACTGGGAATAAAAATTACTTTTTAAATCCATGTTTTTGTACTTAACCTAAAGTGGCTTGACCATTAAAAGGCCTTGAATTCCTGTTGGTCCACTTCAATTAATTTGTTGCTATTCAGTGATACAGATCCATTTAGTCTAAAGCTGGCCCTTCCCCTATGGCATCTACTTCTAAGACTTCTCTTTTCAAGTAGTGGAAGGAAATGAGAATGGGAAAGGCAGTGATTAAATTATTGCTGTACTTTATGATTGGGTTGTTTGGGATTATTGAAAGTTGGCACCAATGCTAGTTTTCCCAAAACTCTGGAAACTTAGTAGTTCAGTTGATTCTTCACATCTTCTGTGTGTGTGTGTGTGTGTGTATATATATATATATATATATATATATATATATATATATATATATATATTCTGTCAGGGAATTTTCAATTCAAATTTGTGGGAATTTTAAATGAATTTAGCACAGAACGAGTATGACTTTCACACTAACAGTACTTCATGCTGTTCCACTAGCATGATTCCACCCTGATTTAGAGACATCTCTCCTGTGTTGAGAAAGTTACTATCTTTTCCAATTTTAAAAAATACTATTTCTGTGTCTTTGGAATCTACATAGACTTTTCAGAATGGAAGCTTGCCATTCTTGTTTTATTTTTTTTTTAAATATATATACTTATATATATATACACACATCTTGGCAGTCTCAAAATAGTTCTAAAGATTACTATGTATTTCTTGAAATTATAGATCCTCAGTTATTGACATATACTTTTCTTTTTTTTTTTGGGGGGGGGGGCGGCAATATTATAAATTATTTTTGGGGAAACCGTTATAAGCCCCGAATTCAAAATTAGCTAAACTGCTTTTCTTTAATACAAAAAGTAAAATCCTGATATCTGAAGATGCAAAAGCAGTGATCAGATCATAGGAGATGATGAACTGGAGAGTTGTGAATGTGATCATGTGTGCTGTTAGAAAAAATAGTACTAAAATAAAGTATACTTTCATGTGTGGAGATTATATTGAAAGATGCAGATCTGTATATGACATCTTTTTATGCTTAGAGTGTTCCTCAGCACATGACTTGCATGCAGTTCATGACTTAGAATATTCAAATATCAATTGTAGTTGGAGAGTTTTTAAATTGCTACCCTAATTGTATTCTGAACAACGTCCTGTAACTGCCATAGGGGTGAAATGCACCTCACCACTGACTCTGGTTTGTGCAAGTCATGCCTTTGTGGGTCTTAATTTTTGAGGTCTTTCCTGCGTAAGCATGGGATCATGTTCTCTCATGCATAGGTGGGACCGTGGCCAATTTCTGATGTGGTAGTTCTGATGGCCTGATTTAGCTGATGATGCTGAAGTTTTTCTTCTGTCTTGATAAAGATGTTGATATTTGAATGATCAGTGTCGTGGTTTAAGCCCAGCTGGCAACTAAGCACCACCCAGCCGCTCGCTCACTCTCTCCCGGGTGGGACGGGGGAGAGAATCGGAAGGGTAAAAGTGAGAAAACTCGTGGGTTGAGATAAAGACAGTTTAATAGGGAAAGCAAAAGCCGCGCACGCAAGCAAAGCAAAACAAGGAATTCCTTCACTACTTCCCATGGGCAGGCAGGTGTTGAGCCATCTCCAGGAAAGCAGGGCTCCATCACGCATAACGGTTACTTGGGAAGACAAGCGCCATCACTCCGAACGTCCCCCACTTCCTTCTTCTTCCCCCAGCCTTATATGCTGAGCATGACATCATATGGTATGGAATACCCCATTGGCCAGCTGGCCTAGCTGTCCCGGCTATGCTCCCTCCCAGCTTCTTGTGCACCTCACAGAGCATGTGAGCTGAAAAGTCCTTGAGAAGTAGACTACCTAGCAACAACTAAAAACATCAGTGTGTTATCAACATTCTTCTTATACTAAATCCAAGACATAGCACTATACCAACTACTAGAAAGAAAATTAATTCTATCCCAGCCAAAACCAGGACACAATAAGCAGTTTTCTCCTTGTTGGCTAGGTATTCATAAAATGGATTTATAAATCTAGGACTTTTAGAAGCTTTCCACTGATAGTGATTGAGGGAATGAAGACCTGTTCCAATATATTTAACATTTCAGTTTTTTAGAAACTCACCCCAAAGGCCTAGATTACTTTTCAGTTCTGTTTTTCCCCACACAGGAAAGTCTTCTGATAACACGACACATGAAGTCCTGTTCATGTTTCAGGTTGGACCAAGTTTCCAGCCTGAACTGGCTTTATAACTCGGAGCATGCATTTCATTTATTTGTTCTCAGTTTGCAATCCGTATTGTTTTTAAGAAGGGAGAAATAAGGTAAAAATGCCTGGAAGAGTTGCTTCCTTCCTGCAAAGAGCAATTGAGCATGGGGATGAAGAGGTGCCTCCTAAATGCAGGATGCATGGGCAGGAGGGAAGAAGGGGGAAGAGTAGCAGAAAGGATCTGGAGTGTGCAGTGTGCTTGCAGACACTTGCAGACTGCCAATATGAATAGAGAGTAAAAAGATAGCTAGACCTTTGCGGCATGGGAAGAAAAAGCCTCTTGGGGACAGGAAGGCCCTGGGGTAGCATTTGTTACAACCCAGGAAGTCACTGAATCAATTAAAACTGATACTCCAGTTGGCAGCATATTCTCTGTGTAAAAACTTAATGGTCCTAGTTTATATTCTAATAAAACCTGGCTTCTCTGAATTTTGATCTTTTGGGGTAACTCAGTAAAAGATGATGTCTAGGCACTTTGCCCTCAAGGTTCTGGTCAACTTTTAGTCCCATTACGGGTTCTATCAAAAAAAMCACCAAAACACTAACAAAAACCCCCAAACCCACTTGAATAGAATTTATCTGCCTGTCTAGAACTCTTGAAATATCTTAGATAAGTTAACTTTAATGAAATTCCAATACATCTGAAATTCTTAAGAATGTTTATCAAATCATCATACCTTGTGCAATAATGTTAAAATAGAAGGGAAAGCTAATAAACATTTACTTCACTGGGAAATCTAATGAAGCAGTAGTTCGCTAGGCAGCGTGTCAGTTAATGGACACGTAATTTAAAGATCTGCATACTCCACAGCAGCTTCAGAATATGAGATCAGCTGTGCTATTCTTATGCTCGTAGGGTCATGTACCTTGTCTGTTGTGAATTCAGCTACTGACTGAATGTACTTCAAGCCTGAGTAGTATGTCCAGAGTAATTGTTGTAAATTCATCTTCTATTTTGTTGACTATATTTTGCCATTTAGTGAGGCAGCCATCCTGCCAAGTAGCCTTTCCACGTGGATATTTTAGCGATCCCCTTAATCAGTTTGATGTGAAAATGCCCCAGGATCTTAGGCTTAGAAAATCTGCTTACTGTTTTGTTCTTTTTTGATACCTTTCACAATAAGTTTTTTCTATTCCAAAAGTACGTCTGCAAAACTGACTTCAGCCCTTTTTTTTTTGCATTGGCATGGCAGCAACTTGAAGGTTATGTCAAGTCACATTTTATCTGTAATATATAAGCTCTTATAAGATTTCTCTGATCAGATTTAGTACAGAAGACTTTCAAACTGGACACATGGTTCTTGCAATATAGTTTTTGAACAGCATTTGTCAGACTTGTCATGAGGATAAAGCTTTGACTCCTGCCCCTGCCCCATGTGTGTGCGCTACTTTGGGGGGGGGAGAAGAAGAAGAAACATTAATTGATCTAAAAGTCTCTAGCCTAAAATCTAYCAGCCCCAGCCCCACAACATCATCTCCTGCTCAAAGGAAGTTATCGGCAGAATAAACAAGCCATGAGTAAAGGCTGTTTGGGAAACAAGCAGGAAACAGAGTAGCAGGTTCATACTTGTCATTGGCTTTCATCTAAGGCTTCTAAGTCTTTGGTAATGCAATCCATGTGCAAAAGATCTCATGTGACTCTTGAAACTTTGCTGTTATTAATCAACTAATTTCTCCTACAATAATGGCTTTTAAGAGTTCATTAAATAATCTGTCTGGAAAAGACACTGTGCCGTATGGATCCAGTTGAAGAAAATTGTTCCATTTTCAAAGGGGAAGTGCTGTGGCAGAAATAAAATAAGGCAGACCATGTGTCAGATGGGGTGCTTTTTGTGAGAGGCAGACCGATATGAGAAGAAAGAGGGGGAAAAAATAGAAGTTTGTTTCGTCCAAATAGTCACTGCAATTGCCATGGAAGATAGAAAAGGGATAGTTCTTACAGTAACTGTAAGAGATAGTGCAGATAATTTTGGTGGTAGTGTCAAACAAGGTTGAAACAATGAAATTTGCAAAAGAAAATACTAAGTTTTAGATGCCGCTTAAATTTGCATGGAAAGGAAGAGAAAGAAATAAAAAAGGAATCCTCACTTCATGGTTTTAAGTGGTGAGTTTCAGCTGTGACAGGCAGTGGAGAGACAGAAGCTCCTTCCCGAGTAGATATCTCAATTTTCTTCCTCTAGCAGCTTTAGTTCATTTTTCTGGACATTCTTATTTTGTGCTTGGTTCTTTTTTGTTTTATTTCAGCCTATGCTGCTCTTTAGTGGAGTGTTCATTCCTTTTGGTTCAAGATATATTTAATTTGCAAATCTTTCTGCAGTTCCTGATATGTTTGCGTCTCTCTGCAATTTATAAGTTGTGACAAATTTGTTTTGAAAAATTCACAGGAGATGCAAGAGTTATTGCTAACAATCATCACGTACAATCTGTGGCGGTTCTTAATGAAGACTCAGTTTGATTTATATTTGCATTTCACCCATTAAGATCTTCAATTGAACAACATTTAAAAAAAAATTATCCTGGCCAGTGATTTGGAACCAAATTTTAACAACAGGAGTGTGGAGGGGTCGGGGTAGGGAGGGAAAAGAAGGGATCGTTGTAGGGGGTGTATCAGATATGTCAATAGGTTGGACACTAGAAAGGTACAGCAGTGCTTTAAATTGGAGAATAGGGAATGGAAGGTAAAGTGAAAGGCATGAAGACAAAATTGCCTTTTTTACTTGCTGGTTTACCAAAATGTACAGACAGTAGAAAATTAATTCAACAGATTGCAGGAGGTTTGGTTGGGGTTTTTTTTGGTGGTTCCCCCCCCCCCCCCCCCCCCTTCCTTTTTCATCTTATTTAAACCTTAGGTGGACCTATTTAGACATGTGTTTGCAAGACTTCATGCATAGCTGAAATGTTCATATGTGAAACTATTTGAAAGTAGGGACCTCGAAATTTGAGTTAGGGACAGTTTCCCCATTATTGGGAAAAAATCAAAGCTTTGATCTGTCAAAGCTACTTATTTATACAAAACATTTATATAACTTGTTTTTTGTAATTATTGTGGCCTTGCATTAAAATGTTTTAATAGGTGTGAACCTTATAAAATGTTTGAAAACCAAAGACAACTACAAAAACAGCTAGCATGTCTGGGCCTGCCATGCTATGGAAACAGTCAACAAGGGAAATGGGTCTGATGTATGTAAAAAGGCATCAAACTAATAACAGTGAATGGGTTGGCAGCGGAATGACATGGGCAAACAGTACAGTGTGATGTCTGTGAAGATTTTGCTAGATTAATAATAAATAAGTATACATAAATAATTACAGTTTTTGACAGTTTTAATGACAAGTCATCCAAGGAAAAAAAATCTGCATATTTGGAATTGAAAAATGTCAAGTTTGAGATGACAGAGGGGAAGGAGGTGGCTGGGAACAGAGACAGACAGCTTGTCTAAATATGTGTAATACTAAATACAGGTGATTATATTATTTGAAATGAAAAATAAGCTGTGATTCAGTTATTTTTAAATTGTTAGACCTTCTCAGCTGCAAATTTCACCAGGTGCTAGGAGCAGTTGTGACAACAAGCATGTCATGTGTTACTTAAAAATAACATTCCTAGGCATCAGTGGATATCTTTCCACTAAAGGAAAGCTGTTTAGTGTGGTGAGAAGCTAATTCCATTTTTCTCTTTTCCCCATGTAATTTAAGATAGATTCTAAAACTGTGTAATTCAGAAGCAATAACAATGAAAGGTTGCCTTTTTGAAGTTAATATATGGTTGAATTAGGCAACTGCTGTATATAGTATGGATATTTTTATTTTCTTTTCATAAGTTGAATGAAGAAATACCCCTTTTGGCTTGTAAACCATATTTTTAAATACATATTTTTAAATATAATCTTGTTGCTTTTTATTGCACCTCATTGATCTCACTCATCTCACTGTAGCTTAAAGTATTGTGGAAATCAATAGGCAAACATAGAAACCTGTATTTTTATTTTTTTTACATCAGTGTGTCAACATTAATTATGTATAGTTTTTCCCTTGTTGGCCTGTACCAGTGGGATAAACTGGTCATTGTTCAACAGCTAAGTCAGGAGAAGCCTCAGAAGTCTGAAGGTAAATGAAGTTACGCTGCTCTGTAGGTTGAGTGTCCGTGCTATCCTGGAGTCAGAAAAGACTGGTGTTGGAGCAGTGGTGGTGGTTGTAACTGAATCTGCTCCTCATGACATGCAGTATAATGCAAGCCCACCACAGAGTAGTCTGCAAGGTGTGCCAGACTTTACTGGGGCCAACGTGAGTCCAACAAACAAGAAGGAAGACATTCTTGGTATCTGGAAGATTACCATACTGCCTAACTTTCTCTATTTCTTGTTTCAGAAAGTGATAGTAAAAGAGTTCTCTTCCAGATTTATTATTAAAGTGTATATGTGTTTCTTTTAGGCTCTTGGCACTGGAAAGATAGAGAGAGCTTGTTAAGTTTATATTATAATAAATAAAGAATATCTTATAAATACTTACAAATTAAAAAAAAAATAGCTTTTAAGTAAAGATGGGTCAATTCATTATCACAGTATGATGTGGTATCTCAGGATCTCATCTTAAGATGCTAGTCTCAGTTTTGATTGGCAGTAAGTATAAAGGTCTAATATACCATTTGCAAGCTATTTATTGGTTGTGGTTTTTAGTAATGGCTAGACAAGGATCAGCTCAGATAAGCTTATTTAGGTGTCATACATGTCAGGCCTCCAGCTAGCACAGGATTTGCTTAAAGGGATATGTTGTTTTAGTTATAGGTGTGTCAAAAAATAAACCTGTTGAGATGATACTTAAACCACCAGCACCCATAAATTTTAGCGTGTTTTATTTTCATATCTTGATTTGACATTTTATTTGGTAAATGCTAAACTTAGGAAGAAAATCTGAGGTCCCTTTTAATCTTCATGAATTTAAATGCTGTCAACTTTCAAAAAGCAGAAACCAGTACGTCTGTGTGTGCGTTTTGGTGTGATGCTGATGTTACTGTGATTGTCACTAGACTGAGAAAGTTTGTTCAGAGGATCTTAGAATACTAATGGAAACTTTCAAGTATCAGATCTAGTACGTTTTCAAGAGCACCTCTGTAGTATTTTGTGTGTATGTTCATCTGGCTGTGTCTAAATATACATGAGCTGTTTTATACTCTAAAATTGTACAGTAGATTTCCAAATGTATTTGACAAAAATGGGAAAGCTTTGATCCAATACTTTAATTTTATCATACATTTGATCTTTTGATAATTGCAATTACTTTCTAGTATACTCATATCTATGTTGTGTATAGATGAAAGAAGCACATTGTGTTTGGAAAAGAATAACAGCACAAAAATGGCCTTGTTTTCTGAAGAAGATTATGCAAAATACAAGGAGCTAATTATTCACAGTTGTATTTCTAAATAATTGTGATTGCTTTTAAGTAATTGCTGGAGGGAATTTTTTATGTTTAGAAAGTGAGTTACATGTAGCTCAAATACAAAACTTTCAACTTTCGGTTCATTTCAACTAGAGTTAAGTTATAGAGTTTCTGTTTATATCTGTGTTGTTTTGTCCTGCTACCTTGTAAAAACTAGTTGAATTGTCCAGAGAATGTGTTAGCTAAATAATGAGTTTACATTTATTGCTCTGTTATTACTCAGTCACTAGCTTCTTGTTTCCTAAGAAGGTCACCAAGATGAAGCTAGTTTGTCACGGTCCACAGCAGTCTCTGGCTTTTGGTATCCAGTCATACATACCTCAGCCTTGCTTGAGGTTTCCTGTTTCTCAGAGCAGTGGTCCATCATCCCTACTGATACTATATTTCATGGATTTTGAATATCATATGAAATATGATAGTTCTTACATTGTATATCTTTACTGGTGTTGTCATAGAATCATTAAGGTTGGAAAAGACCTTTAAGATCATCGAGTCCAACCTTCAACCCAGGACCCATGCCCACTAAACCATGTCCCGAAGCGCCACATCCACACATTTTTTGAATGCCTCCAGGGATGGTGACTCCACCACTTCCCTGGGCAGCCTGTTCCAATGCCTGACTACCCTTTCGGTGAAGAAATTTTTCCTAATATCCAATCTAAACCTCCCCTGGCGCAACTTGAAGCCATTTCCTCTCATCCTATCGCTTGTTACTTGGGAGAAGAGACCAACACCCGCCTCTCTACAGCCTCCTTTCAGGTAGTTGTAGAGAGCGATAAGGTCTCCCCTCAGCCTCCTCTTCTCCAGGCTAAACAACCCCAGCTCCCTCAGCCGCTCCTCATAAGACCTGTGCTCYAGACCCTTCACCAGCCTCGTCGCCCTTCTCTGGACACGCTCCAGCACCTCAATGTCCTTCTTGTAGTGAGGGGCCCAAAACTGAACACAGTATTCGAGGTGCGGCCTCACCAGTGCCGAGTACAGGGGCACGATCACCTCCCTCCGCCTACTGGCCACACTATTCCTGATACAGGCCAGGATGCCGTTGGCCTTCTTGGCCACCTGGGCACGCTGCCGGCTTATGTTCAGCCGGCTGTCGACCAGCACCCCCAGGTCCTTTTCCGCCGGGCAGCTTTCCAGCCACTCTTCCCCAAGCCTGTAGCGTTGCCTGGGGTTGTTGTGACCCAAGTGCAGGACCTGGCACTTGGCCTTGTTGAACCTCATGCAGTTGGCCTTGGCCCATTGATCCAACCTGTCCAGATCCCTCTGTTTTGCTAGGTTTCTTGCATGAGTGAAAGAGTTAATATATCTATAATGGCAAATACCTGTTATTTACTCAGAAAAAAAAAATCCAGTGTTTAATGTTTGATGGAAAATACTCAGTAGTTAATGAAAAAACTGCATCGTTGCTACTTGTTACCATAAAAATTAGTATTACAAGCAAATGAAATCAATAGTTAAGTTATGCTTGACCTAAGGTGAGATGCTAAGAGATGTCATCCATTTTGGAAGAGCATTGGTGTGTGGAAAGTTGTGTGAAGAGTATCACTGCTCAGCCTTTTGTGTTATATTTGGTTATGAATAACCAAAATGTTCATTTATCTTTAAATCACTAAAGTTTTCATTAAGGTTAATTGCACTGGAAGTTTGAAAAGTCTGTACAAAGATAATTAGCAAAGAAATAAATCTCTTAACAATTTTTTGCAGTCTTATAAAGAACTCACTTCAATTAGTTAAATGATTTCTTAAATACTTAATTGGCTAGAAAGTTTTCAGGAATTAACCTCTGCTATTAAAGTGCAATTGTCACAGGATTTTTCATATATAGACAGCTGAATTCTGGCTTTAGGTGTACCACCCCAACCTTAATTCTATATTTTCTACAACTGAAGCCCACATAACACAGAATATTTTCCCTTTAAACTTTCACATAGATTGCCTCATCTGTTGTGAGTAGGTAATTTTTTCTGTCTTTTGCACTGAACAGATGTTTTCCAAAAGTACCCCAGTGCTTTCATGACTACTTTAACTGCCACTTTGCTTTATGCGAAGTTTATTTTAGGTTTACAGATTGCTACCTGTAAAAAAAACTGTCTAGTTTTGATGTAAGTTACAGCAGAGAGGGAGAGCTTCGTGCCTTGCTGTGACATATTTATGTATTGTTTTTGCTGCATAGCTTATATCTTTCTGCTATAGTTTTACTAATAATAGGACTTCTTGTCTTATATGGCCTGGATATTGAGCATTATTGTAAGACAGTGTAGCTAGAAGATGGTTAGAAGCAACAAACTGAAGATCCTAACCTTTAAGATTATGGGATTTTTAAATTTTTATATTTTTTTTTTTTTTGCTATTAAAACCTGAAATGTTAGTCTTTAACACTGTGCATATATTTACTTTTAGGTAAAAGTAGTCATGTAAAACTCAAAGGAACGATCTATGTCCTTAGAATTAAATATACACATCTTCACTGTTCCTTTGAAATACTCAATAATTACTAATACTGACCTTTGTAAAATGATTTTCATTTTCTTTTAAGAAAATAGACATACTTGGCTTAAGCTACTTCATGTGTGCTTTCATTTGAAAGCTAATTGCATATCTCTGGAAGTGGGATTTATCATGATGGCAATAAGATGATTAACTGTAGAAGTCCAATTGAATGCCACTATAGTTTAGAACGAAGCTATTTACTTCCTAGGCATGTATTTCCAAGCAGAGCATGCTATTTAGCGTGCATGTATCTTCCTCCAGTGAAATTAGACAAGCTAATTATAGTATTTACTTAATAATTTACATGTAGCACACACAGAGAAGTACTAGATAGCCAAAAACACAAAGCAATTAAAAATTCATTGTCATCAAGAGAAAGAGTTTGGAAATACCAGAAGAGAGTGAAACCTCTGAGGATAACTCAAAGAGATATTCAGTGAGTGAGAAAGAAAGAGGACTGAGATGAGATGAGTGTGTGAGGGGGAATGGGAAAGCTGGAAAATGGAACAAGATAAAAAGAGCAGGGGCAGGAAAAGAAGAAACATTAGAAGAAAGAGTCCATTTTCAGTATTTTTTTGCTTTTTCTGGGTGTTAGTAGTACTGCATTACTACAGAGCAGTATGTTTGCTGTTTTTAAGCAGAACAATTCTATGCATAACAATCATCTTTGAGTTAGCAGTAACCGTTACTGCTCGTGTCACTTTTGGATAGTTTTCAGAGAAGCAGAAATACATCTCTCCTCTCTCAAAAGTAACACTAACACACTTTTGTATTATCAAAAAAAATTTTTTTTCTTGGTAAATTTGCCTATTTTTCACTTCTCCAAAGAAGGAAAAAAGTAAGATTGGTCATTTGCACCACCCACGCACACACCACCCCTCCACACCCTCTCCCCTTCCCCCACCCCCCCCAAAAAAAAAAAAAAAAATTACACTAAGGCACACAACCAACATAAAAACTTAGGTTAAGGAGACTGAAGTTTACCCAACGCTGTGGGACTTCCATTTCTGATCAGGGCCTTTGGAATTACAAGGCTTTTACACAGTACTCCAGTTAATAATTGTGTGGACAATCCTTTATTTCTCAGGAATTTTAATGTATAGTTATCCCATACTATACCAATGCAATTACTGTGCCAGTATGCTTGCAGCATAGTAAATTTGGTTGATAATCTTTACATTTTAGGTGTATTTCTAACTGGCTACACTTACTTATGTTCAGATTTCCTATATAGTCCCATATACATTTGAAAGTAACAACCCGGTGTAGAATTAATTTATTTTTTTTTTTAGGCGATTTAGTTCATTTTTTCAATTAAAGTATGATTTCATTTAGTCAGGAACAATCATGAAACAGCAATTGTTTTGGCTATCAATGTTTTACAAGACAGTCTCAAGGTCACTTTAAGCATGTAAACCATTTTACTCACTATTTTTGACTAATGACTACAACTTGCTGTCACATTAATAGTCTGACATTGGGAAATCACAAAAGCATAACGTTGGAAAATGCAGTAGCTTAGAAGATTTTTCACTGTGATGCTGATATAATTTGAAGCACTTACTGAAAGAAGTTGCAGTTTTGTGCGTCTCTGAATTACACTTCTGTGTAGTAGCTGTTTTTAAAAGAGTGATTCGTATTTAAAACAATAAAAAAGTAGCTTCTGTTAATATTGCAGCCAAAAAAACAATATAGCATACACTAGAACTTGGCAAACCTTTTCTTTGCTGGTGCATGGTTTTGTCATTTGCACTTATGGAAACTGGATGTTGAGATACACTTCATGGTTTGATTTTGTAGTAGAAATGTGATGCATTTCATTAAACTACACGATAATGGTAAACAAATATTTAAATGCTATTGGTATTGATTTTCAATTGCTTAGGAAACAGCTTTGTCTCACTAGAGAGTGTTTTACGCTGCTGCCATGAGTTTTACATTTTCTAAAGTTAAGTAAGCCTTATCCTTGCTAGCTTAGTTTCAAAATATTGCTACTTTGGAATGTAAACTGGGGGAGATCACAATTATACTGGTACTGACCACATTTGAAGGACTTCTTACATATAGTATTAAACAAGTTATAAAAATTAAACAGGTGGTTTATGGGTGCAGAGTTGGTCATCTGATACATCGGGGAAAGTTCCACAGCCAGCAGCCACTGGCAAAAATTAATTCTCAGTATGAATAGGGCCAAGTTTTGTGCTCAAATGGATTTCCTGTTAAAGTGAGATGTTCAGGTCTTTCTTCCCGTAAGTATTTTATTTGCTTAATGACTCTCTCTTGGGCCTTCAGGCATACATTTCTTCTGCAGTCTTTTTTAAATAGCGAGACAGGGAGGACCTGATCTCAGTCTAGACTTGCAGTCATGTTCTTAGGTCCTAAAACATGAGATGTATTAGATTGAACCTTGTTAGTGTAAAGATTGGCTATTATCTGCAGGAGTATTTAAAATTCTGATATGTAAAATGTTATGTACTCTTCAGATTGTTACAACACTGTTACGTACTCTCTTCCTAGCTGAAACCAGGACACTTAGAAAAGTGTAAAGCCTGTTCAAATAAGCAGTTGTGCTCTAGAAAAACATAAAATAAAAACTTGGATGCATACAAGAGCCTAAGAGATGGTGTGATACGAATTTTTATTAGGTTATCCACAGTAAGCCTGTCTAGGCATTATAAT
This sequence comes from Oceanodroma leucorhoa, assembly GCA_030449065.1. Lineage (NCBI taxonomy): Eukaryota > Metazoa > Chordata > Aves > Procellariiformes > Oceanodroma > Oceanodroma leucorhoa. Next base: position 16,720,728 of record JASVER010000012.1, read on the forward strand.
ATTTTAAAGTTTTTGCTGAAGGACCTCTGTAAGAGAACTGAGTTTTTATATTTGTACAATGAAGAATGGCAGGGGTGTAACAGAAGCGTTTATAACAGTCTTCTGTGCACCACTAGAAGTGACTGCAGTTCTTGTTGATTATGCAAAAAGCCTACGTATCCTACTTAGTCAGTCTGGATGGCTTTGCACCTCCCTGTCAGTTGAGCAGTCTGGATCTAGCCCTCAGGGTACTAAAGGGAGATTTGCGAGATGCATCAGTGGCTGTCCATGCACTGAGATGTAGCAGTGCGTCACTAGTATCACCCTTGAGACAATAGCTGGGATGCTTTGGGGTTTTGTGAGTTATATTTCTGAAGAACTGTATTTTAGATTGCTTATGGTTATGACTGTACACATTGGCTGGGTAATGAAAGATACATAAAAATCTTAACAGAAGATGATTACTATTAGCAGCATTCAAGAGCCTGAGCAATTCATAATACTTTCTATACCAACATTAAAAAACAAAGTAAATCGCGTATCAAAAACATTATTTACATGGACATTTTTACCATTTTAAAGCTACTGTGGAAAAATCATGTTGCTTGTAAATTTTCTTCACTCATGCAGAGGACTACCAAATACTTAGTTTTTTTCATTTATGCTCAGTTTCTAGCAACTTCCATTTTATTACATCCTTTGTAGTTTAATTCATTGGCAAAATCTCCCGAACTTGAAAAGGCATTGCCTTTCCTAAAGCTAATGCAATGTTTGTTTAATATATTACAGGAAAATATTAGCTTCCTTGGTTAAGGTGTCATTTAATTTGTTTTTATTGGTTTTTTTTCCTATTTATTTTAAACATCTGAGACCTGAGCCTTTTTTTTTGTTTTGTTTTTTTTTTTTTTTANGTTTAGACTGGCTATTAGGAAAAATTTCTTCACCGAAAGGGTAGTCAAGCATTGGAACAGGCTGCCCAGGGACGTGGTGGAGTCACCAACACTGGAGACATTCAAAAAAACGTGTGGATGTGGTACTTCAGGACATGGTTTAGTGGGCATGGGTRCTGGGTTGAYRGTTGGACTCGATGATCTTAAAGGTCTTTTCCAACCTTAATGATTCTATGATTCTATATCAGGAACGTTAGCTCCGCTTCTGCTAGGACAGTCTTCAGGATAGACTTGTTATGCCCTGGCTATGTGTGTGGGGCCAGTAAATTCAAAGGCCGGGTGAGTAGGCTGCTGCCTTCGTTCCCCTGTGTGTGAACGTCTTCTCACCCGAGTCTCGGTGACCTGCATGCTATGGCCGAGGTTTTAATCCACTTCAAGTGTTAAAGCTCAGTTATGCCAGTTAACGTGCAAGGTGTGCGAGCTGCAGAGCTCAGAAAAGAGCCGGGGACTGAATGAGAGGAAGCAGGTAATGGCTTGAGGAGGAAACTTGCAATTGCTCTTGCTGGGGTGGACGGCAGGGAGGTGTGCGGTGAGTAGAAGAGAGAAACTTTAATTTTGGAGTTCAGGATGTCAGCCCCCCTTTACATGAGATAATGCAATGAGAGTCATCGCTTTCTGTGTGATCTCTCCTGGTATGTTTATAGCAAATATTAAGTATAAGCAGTATCATTTTTACAGAGCAGAAATCTTACAGTAGCAGGAAAATTAGGAAGGCACAACATGGGTGGTTCGAAATCTTTTTTTTTGTTTTTTTTTTTTTTACAAATATGGCTTATGCATATATGTTGATGAAGAAACCTTTCATTCTGATATTCATCATTGTTTTCCATTCACGCTACTCAGTAATAAATCCTGAATTCATTAAACCTCTAGAAGAACATACCATTGTTGATATTTATTTGGCATTACCTAGAGCATAGTATGTTCACTATTCTGTTAAACAGAAAATAAGATAAAAATACATAAATACGCCAGTACAGAAAAGTTGTCTAATTTTATTGAGCAAAACGTTGGCTCTCCCACCAGGCTTCACAGGAAACCTTGAAAGCGATAATGGTAGTCACAAAAGTTAATTAGTTTTGTAACTGTATTCTGTTAAAATGTTGCTTTAGGCAGTGTATTCTGAACACAGAATCTTTATCCATTTTGGTTTTAGAAGATTTTGACATTCCTCTTGTGGTAGCAAAACAGTATTATATCAGTGCTACAGGTGAACAAACTGGTTGGGTTTTACACAAATGCAACTTGTACCTAACTGTTGTTTTATGATCCCCCTTGCTATGTGAAATATTTCCAGCTCCCTCCTTTCAACTTGGATTTTAAAGATAAAGTATTTTGTTTCAAAAATTTCATAAACATAGAAGCTTATTGTGTACACTACAAATTAATAGTCTTCTTCCTCCCCATACGAAGAGTGCTTATGCATTTTTTTTCTTTTTCCTAGGTGAGTAACTGAAAGTTAACAGAATTCCTGGTTGTCAAGTATACTTAATGCTTTTCTATAGTATGCTGTGGGTAAGTAAGAAAAATATTACATATTATTTTGTTGTTTATTTTTTTTTAAAATGAGCACATTAGCAAAAATGAATAATTGGTAATAACTTCTGCAATGGTCTTTTAATCAGTGTCATAATTGGCTACTACATTAACACGATGTAAAAACCTGCAACAGATTTTAAAAGGGTATTTTATGTGGAGAAGCATGGATGGTAGGCATTATTCAGTTTCATAGAATCTTCTCACTGTTCTGTCCTTTCGTCATTTAAATTATATATTTAGGGTAGAATTGCAAATTTTGAGAAGTTTGTAGATGTGAAAATGTTTTGGTTTCTAAAGGAACAAGTGTACATGAAAGTAGACTAATCACAGTTGTACAAATTAATTTAGGAAATTATTTCACAGATTTAGAAACTTTTGTGGCTACTACACTTATGAAATAAACATGTTGTATTTTGAATTTTGTTAATGGTCAACATTATGCTTTGAGGTTACGTTGATTCTGCAAAAGTTGTTAGGAAAATTTTTGTGGTATAATACACCCTAGTTGTTATTTACTCCTTAGTTGTCACTTCTATCTTTCATATGTTTGTTATAACTGAATTTTTTTTTTTCCTGAAAGACTTTTAAACAGAATGGTTGGCTTATATTGGATTTACTTTTTATCAATCACTGGGTGTGTGATTGGAAAACCTATAAGTAAAGGCTTTTGTTGTAATCCTGGCCCTACTGGAATGCATTGTACAATATTACCAGCAACTCCAGTGGCCACAGATACTTCCATTGGAAATGTCTTTCATATCAGTCAGAAATTAAAATTAACAGAAACACAGCTGCACATAAATACATTAAAACAATTTAAACCCATAAAAATCTTAGTTCTGACTTTGCATTAACTGGCATTTATTTAAATGCTAATTAAAATATTTAGTTTGTGAGATTAATGTTTAAAGCCTGCAGCGTTAACTTAGTGATTTTTTTTTTTTTCTGAAAGTAACAGTGTGGTGTGAACATGAATGCCTGGATTGTCAAATGCCTGCTTGGTTTAAATATTTTTTAGAAGGAAGGAAGTGTTTAAAATGCCTTAGACATTGTACTCTTAGATTCTCTTGGAAGCCTGATATGTGCTCTACCAGTAATGCTTTTCTGCCTTCTATGGTAAGACTAAAAAGCATGGGTTTATTCAATGATACTTATACGGTAAGATTTATACAACGTGAAAATAGCACATTTCTAGGAAATGAGAATTTTGAGATTTTTTTTTTAAACTTGGAAAACTTTAAAAAAGTTTATATGAACAACGCTGAATAGTACCATCTGATGCACAGCATGTGCAAAGAAGAATATTTGAGTACAGAAACACTTCATAATCATGCATTCAAAGCCTCAAGGCAGAAAATTTATATTAAAAATCTAATGAATGAGGTGATTCAGGATGCCTGGCAGTCATTTTGTTATGGCTTCCTTATTTTGGCTATACCATTGTTTGTCAAAACCCTGACTGTTACTCTGCAGTTAATCTCTTATACTTTTTCTTTAAATGTTAAAAAACAACCTCTACAAAAGATGGAGGGAAGGTTGGATAGATATATTGCGTATTCAGTTATGTCTGGTTTTATATTCTTAGGTAGCAAGTTAACTTTTCAAAACTAATAAGTTCAGATGTCTTGTGAAAACAATAAGCAGTGTTTTTTCTTTCATTTGAAATCCTTGTTTTTACAAAACTTGTCCTATCAAATATCAGACTATTTACTTCAGTTGAAATACAAAGAATAAAGTGATAAGCCTGACAGAAGTGAATGGAAATCTTGCACTGGAGGGTCAGTAATTCACCCCACATGAAATTATTCAGTGTTGTATTATTTTCATTCAGTGATTCCTTAGATAATAGCTACAGTGTGTAGACCACTGATTGAACCAAACTTGATTCAAATGTGACTGTAGTTTGCAGACTTCAGAGGTATTTCATACTAATTTCCAACTACCTGGATATGTAAATTTACCAAATGAAGTAACTGAACTTCAGTTTATTGTCTGTTCTCTGTATCAGTTCTGTTGTCTGGAACTATTCACAGTTGCATGTATCTTTATATATAAATAAGCTTAAAGCAGGTTCACAAGAGGAAATATTGAGGTCATGAATTTAAATACTAGGTTGGATTCTATCTAGAAACTTAGATTTGAAAAAGGTAGTCCAGGAAAAAGAAAATTAATATGGAATGCAAAACCGGTTCCTTCATCTATCAGTAATTTCTAACATAAAAACAGTATTTCCAAAAATCTGGCATTTTTATGGCAGCATTAATTAGCTATTGGAGAAGCCTCTGACAGTATAAGAATAGTCCCAAAATATTGGTGACTTACATCTCTTGAATGTAGAATAGATTGTATTATTCTTCTATGTTCTACAGAAATAATCTGAATTGCATTTAATGAAGCTCAAAAGCAAAGCAAAAGTAAGTGGAATTTTAACTTAGATATGGTAATAAACAGTATTAGGAACAAATCAGTTTGAAAATACCACTGCCCATTTTCATTGCTACCTTATTAAGTAACTCTACTAAATGTCTAGAGGGATACGGTGTGTTTTCTAAATATAGAAGTCTGTACATAAGACAAGCTATATTTTAAAATTATAGCTACCTTAAAAAGTTACTACAGGGATGGCATCTTTTGACGTCTTGATTAATAATGTTGGCTTTGTTTACATGCTAAAATTATTCTTCATATCTTTCTTTGGGTAGCTTGTGTTACTAACTACAGCAGTAATAGAAAACACTTGCTTTTGTAAATATTGGAGACATTCTATTTCACTGTTTAAAAAAAAAAAAAAAGGCAGCTAAGAAGCTATAACTTCCATTTTTGTAGCCAGGTGGTATTTCTTTCTGGTTCACATAAAACTTGATATGAACTCTTCATTAGTTTATAGTTACAACTGTTTAGATATTCAGTTCTATAAGACCAAATCAGAGCATATCCATCCTTCCATCCTACTGTTCCTCCTCTTCCTCCTCCCCCAGCCCTTTGAGGTTGTCTCGTGGTGTTAATTGAACCATAAACTGCTTGAATCTAAAAATAACTGCTGAAAACAGGAGCATCTTCCCAAATCTTTTCATGAACAGGTTTAAAATTCAGCTGACACAAAAGCAGGCATTGCACTTCCTATCAAACCCGGAGGCATTGCATTCATGCTGTCTTTCCTGCAGCTATGAAATCAAGGTACAAACTACACGATTTCTGAAGTACCTCAACAATTTGAACAGTCAGGACCATGTCTAATGAAAAAGGTGTGTTTAAAATATAGCTTGATAAAGCATTTTTCCCTCATCTGCAGGTAACTTTAATACTTCATTATTTGCCCCAGTTTGAGATGAAATTTGAATTTAGTAGGCTTTTGAGCACTATGACTGTGCCTTGGTTTACTCTGGTTGAAGGTAAAATAAACTAAAGAAATAGAGTGCAGTGTTTTAATAATCTATTACTTATTCTTTTCCTTTTGGAGCTGTGTTTTGGTGGGTTTTTTTTGGGAGGGGGGTTGTGTGGTTTGTCTCTTTTTTTTTTTTTTTTTCCCCTTCCAAATGAGCATGCACTCCTCATTTAAAACAAAGGCTGTTTCTTACCCTTTTATTCCTAGAGCAAATAAACCCTTTAGAATGTCTGCATTGCACTTAAAAGTGAGACAATAAAATAGGAAATCTAACACTTCAGAGTTGATAGATTTAAGTTTCTTGTAGATGGAAGTACTACTTGTGGAGCATTTTTGAGATCTCGCCAATTACAAATCAAATTATTTATTCAATAATATATGAAAATCTTGTGAAACTAAGATTAATGTGAAGCTTGTCAATTTATACACTTTGTAGGGGACAGTTTTTAGCACCAGTTATGGAAATATCTTTAGTATCCCTAAACAAAAGCTGTTCTTCTGTCATTTTCTTTAAATGCTTTTTTTGGTAGTATCTACACATTCAGAAAAAGGCCTGTGTAATGTGCTTAAAATCACAGATGTTGTTCCTATCAATTGCTGGTTTGTGTATCAAGTGTGGTTTTCTTCTTTGAATTCTTGTTTTATTACCTTGAGAAATTTTCTGTATACACTAGATAGAATCTAGTATCAATGGTAATTCATAGTCTGGATTAACACACCTCAAATTTCAGATGATTTTGTAGCGTTCCATTGAAAAGTGACAAGTTAGCCTTTAAAGTGGCAAGTTAAGTGGCATGGAGACTGCATTTAAATAAGGCATACTACCTGTTTGTGTGTATGCGAAAATCATTCTATTCAGGGTTTCCTGTGCATGTTATCTGCTATTAAGTAGGTGACTTGAGGGCAGCCCAGGGAGGAATGGAAAACAAAGAGTAGGACAGCTAAGTATGGCAGATTGGTGTGAACAAAAAATTAGGAAGAATCATTTAGTCAAGCTGAAGATCTGAAGTGGAGGCAATAGCAACTGAAAAGGCACATGCATCAGCTGACAGACAAGACTCAAGCCTGGAAAGCTGGGAGGTCCATATTGGCAGCATTAGGAACTGAGAGCAAGCAAGGCTGGAAGAGCATCATCAGCTGGGTTAGGAACAGGAATAGGCACTGGGGCTGGATGGGGCAGGGCTGAGGGTAAAAGTGCAGAGGAGGGGCGAAGGGAGAAACTTAAGCCAAGTGGTGAGCTGCCCCGTGTAGAAGAGGAGCGAGGCAGCTGCGCATACCTGGTGGGCTGGGAATGCAAGCCGGCATGCTCAGGAGCGGTCTTTGCCCTCCATTACCCTGGAAGGTTGATTCTGGCCAGCGGCATAGGATGAGCTGCAGCTTGTTGGTCAAGTGGGCCAGGCAGGGGCAAAGAACATGCAGAGTTCAGGTTTAAAGAGGAAAATATACAGCATGGGGTTTATGATAGATCTGCTGAAAGAGTTCATGTTTATTGCTAGCAGCTTTGCACATAGGTATATGATACTAAATATTTTTCCATGTCAAAGCTACCATGTGATGACAGCCTGCGTTAAGCAGAGTAATTACTAAGAGAAACTTCACAAAGATTTGTCATGTCTACAGCATATTTCTATGCAGTGAGTGGAAGCTGTTGCTGGGGGCATGATGTACTTTGTCTATGATCTGCAATTTAATTGAACATCTTGTTATGTTTTTGTTTTATTACTTATAGCACAGAAAATATGCTATGTGACTTCCAGTCTAAATAAAATATTCTTCATTCAGCTTGCAAGATACAGTGCTGTGCAGGAGTAAGGTGATAATAAGGAGAAGGCAGGGAGGGAATATAAACTCACTGAGATAGTATTCACTGGGAGATGAAACAGTGTGTTGATATAAAGACTCTTGATTTGATGTTAAAGGAATAAAATCAGTAAAAATCTTTGGGGTAAACCCATATTCCAGAAGACAGAAGGTAACCTTCTACCTGGGTTAGCTCGGGAAAGGCAGCTGAGCAATTGAGGTGCCATAGAATATCTTGACTCGAAGTTACTTGTTGTTCTTGCAGATAAACTCTAGACCAGTTTGTACTATGCAGGAATCGGGATAGAATGAAACCTACTAATTTATGAAGTTGCCAGTTTGGACAGCCTCTCTGGCTACCTGGGTGCTCTTTTCCATGGTGCTCATACATATTTTTTTTTTCAGTGGAGACAAGTACAAAGCAAAATTGGCCAACTTACAGAACTGTGCTAGTTAGGTGTCCATTTCAGTGATGGTGACTTTTGTGAGTGAGCTATTGTTTCTCCCCACATTCCTCACCCCAGGCTCTTTCTGTTCTGCTATGTTATAGCTTTCACCTGGGGAAGCCCATTTTCTTCCTTCTCAACTGCCTCCCATGCCCTGCTTTATATGGGTTATTTAGTTCTTTTTTTTGAAAAGGAAGGAAGCACAAATTAATCTCTTCTGCAAGGAATCGGAGAAGACTTGTTCTGGTTATTTCTGTCCAGGAATTTCTGTGTCAGTCTCCTCGTTTTTGTATAGTTAAAAATGTGTGAGGCCACACAGAAAGATGGATCAGGTAAATAATTTAGTAGTTTCCTTATTTGCGCTGTGTGTGGAAACTTTGAGGCAAATATTGTTTTAGGAACTGCCAAGTGCTTCAACAGGAAACAAAGAAGCTTTCCGGAGAATAGTCAGTAGTAGCAGGCAACTTGTGTGTATATGGAGACCTGAGATTCAAGTGCTGCTTCTATGTCAAATAGGAGCCAAAACATGGTTCTTCTAAATGCAAGATGAGGATCTTAAGCAATGTGCTGTTAATGTCCATGTGGTGTAGTGTTCTCAGTGCTTTTGGCCAGAGATTGGCCAAATCTAGTTTGGATTAGAGAAATATTTTCTGGACTGTTATGTTTTCCAAAAGAATATTAGCAGCAGTAAAAATTATTAGACTGATAAATGGTACTTTTTGTTCTCAGAGGGTGCGTGGTTTTTTTTTTTTTTCTTTTTCTGGAAAATTGATGATTGATTCCACTCTCACATTTCAACAACTAGTAATATTCTACATGGAGCTTTATCTTCCTTCGTATCCTACTATACTATACATATAGTATATCCAGTATTGTATATCTCTTTTTAACATTAGAACAGTTCTTAAATATTTTTGACTATAAAAATATTTTAGACTTTTCTATAACATTTGCAGTTACCTACATTGGATTTATTTTTTGCAGGCTTGCAACCATGAGCTAAAAGTAGAAAACTATTAGCGACTTAATTTTGTTGGGTTAGTGTCATCCAGGTCCTTGATTTCTTATTCATAATCTCTTCTAACAGGCAGTTAGATAGCTAGTGTCTTATCCTAAGTATCTAGTTAAAGTCTGTCTAGTAAGCATGTCTGTAAAACTGTAGTCAATGACGTGCTTTAATTTTTCATCAAATCAATGACATATTTGTGTTGTTATGTAAGTTACTGTTTAGGTCTATATAGCTTCCAGGAAAGGAGAAAAATGAAAATCACTATCCAATATTAAGAAAAATGAGAGACCTACACTTTTTATTTATGTGTAACAAACCTGGTTAAGGTTCAGAGTTTTTCTCTGATACAGGTTTGCTTGGGGTTTTTGTGTTTTCTGTTTTTTTGTTTGTGTGTGTGGTTTTTTTCCTTTTCTTTTATTGTGCCAGGTGGTTTTACTGACTACTTTTTTTCCTACTAAACAAGCTAGATGAATGGGATCGTTTCACTCACTGCTATTTTAGGGAAGTAATAACAGGTTTCAGACATGAATGTGGTCTCGGTAATATAGTCCATTAAACAGAATGAAAACCAATGCCCCTTTTGATGATATTGTGTATGGTTTATTAATAAAATGTTACCCTCTGATTGTGAATACATTCAGGCAAATTGTTTTGAACTCAGTCTGGTTGACTAAAAGCACTGACAATACAGTTGGATGCATTTACTGAACTGGATTCAGCATAAGGAACTTCTGAGGTTTTTGTGGGAGATACATGCAAAAAGCTAAGTAAGTGACCTCATGTAGATCTAGTTTGTTATTATTTTGTATGATTGTACTTCGTATACTTATAACTCTTAGTGGTTTGAGGGGTATTTTTCTAAGTGAATTAGTATTACCCCTCCTTGTAAGGTAAATCATGCTAGTTATAGACTCTTTCATTGCTCTTAGACATTTACTATTTCTTTTTTGTCCTTAAAATGAAATCACTGCACTTGATGCAGTATTATAAATTTATATAATGCAATTATACTTTCTTGTCACATGCTGTAGCTTCTTAATCCAGGGCCCATAATCTATCAGTAGGAATCCTTAATGGGAAGATTATATTTGACTGAACATATTTTCTGCTTTTGCTGCCTTTTCTCTCTACAAATTCTGACATGTTCTTTTCTAGCTTTCTGGTTTGCTTCTTTCTACTTCATCACATTTTCGGCTTTGTAACAATTCTCTTCCTACTATTTATTCCTCATTGTTTTTCACTGCAAATTTTAATTTTCCTTTCTCCTTTTCTATACATATTAGCTTTATTTTTTTGACTGCTTTGTAGCTTCACTGGACAGTAGGAAAAAGTAACTGAGGCTTCAATCCTACTGTAAGCAATTCTCTCATTCTTTGAGGGCAGAAGTGACTCACAGTGCAGAGTAAAGCTGTATAGTATTACACTTATTTCATGGATTAAGTAGTGTTAAAGTGTTAACCATGTTGTTAACACTGAATAATTAAGAAGTTAAAAGTGAGCTTAACTTGCTTGGTCCAATGGCAAGAGCCATTGTACTTTTTTTAATAAAAAAAAAAATTATTTAAGCTGCAACAAAAATATTAGGATACTTGACAAGTCAAGTAAAGTAATTTGAAAAGTTTCTCCTATTACTTTTGGATGTAAAGGTGATAATTTTCTGGTTTTGATTGTTCTTTAATATAAGATAGGTCTTGCTTTTTGAAGGTCTTTTGGATGGAAAAAGTCAAAATGAGCTAAAAGTTCTTATTACTACTGCTTATGATGAATAATTTGGAGGTAAAATAAGACAAATTCATAAGAAGTAGAAAAGTAAAACTAGAAAATGTACCTTTTATTTATGCACTGACCTGTTTGCAGATGCTGTGCTAGAGCAGCAGAAGTTTAGCACATGGATTTTATTACCTACTGAAAGCCAAGGCACATGCTTGCCAAGATCCAAGCCATTTTAGGGTACAGACTAATTATTTCTCCAGCAGTAAATGTAGTTGTTTAAAATGGTTGCCACATTACTAGTGATTGCCACCTTTGCAGCTGAATTAATGGGTTGTCTGAATGTTGTTCTTCAAATCATAGTATGGCTCCTAGCAAATCCAAATAACTTTGTGCTGAAATGACCAAATAGAGTCAATAATGAGCATCTGGTGCAGTAAGTTTTCAATCGTTCCAGCTAGCTGTGCCAGAATTCATCTTTCTATGCCCTTAGTCATTGATTTTGCCAGGCTTTTTGCTCATTGACTCACGACAGTGGTGCAATAGAAAGTCTTGACTAACTAAATCAAAATCCTTTTCAGAAACGTAGTCAAGGAATGAAAAGATGTGGAAAAAAAAATAGAAGAGAAGGAATAAATCAACAAAAATCTGAGAAAGGGCAAAAATGCTGCTGTCAAACTCCAGATAGTTTTCAGAAAGCAGCAGAAATCAATAGAAGCTTTAAGTGTTTTGAAAACCCCTGTATCCTTCTTTATGGTTTGTTTGATCTGGACTAGGACAGAAGTGCCAAAGACAAAACCATTGTTCCTCAATTCCCAAAAGCTGACCAAATGGCAAGAAGGGTTTTATTCCTTCTTAATTTTAGTTCTGTTTTCAGCGATGCCGGTGTGGAGTAATTTTTTCTGTTTACATCTAGTTTAAAATGCCAAATTCACAGTGTGCAAAACAGCCTACTCTTTCATACCTTGAGTCTACTTAGGCCACATTTTTTTCACACTTTGATCATGGATTTCTGCTAGTACGCTGTTTTTACCATCACTATTTTATCATCTTGCACTCAATGGTTTCAAAAGAATAATTCAGTCTATCATTATTTTTTCTAATTGTTGTGGAGAATTTTGAGTAATAGCAAACTGAACTGAATAGTGCAGGCTAACAGTAGCAGTGCCAGATCTCTGGCTCTGTAAAGTGACGTCCTCTGCCTGCTCTGACAGCACAAGATCCTGCTGTGCATTCATTTCACGTGATATCCCAGAGAGAAATGATATCTTTCTCTTGCCTTCCTTTTCCTTTAAATTAAGATTTATTTTCCAAATAAAAAAGTCAAAGGAGGCTGATGCTTTCCATGCCATAGTGAACTCTTTCAGCAGATTATTCTCTTATGTTGCAGTAATCTGTTTTGGATTAGATATTTGTTAACAAATCCCTAAAGCAACATACAGTAGTTGGTAATGTCAAGAGATTTTTCAGCTGTTTAATATTTTTTTTTATATTGGGATGTTTTTATAATAGAAGTGGACTAGTTGTAAGATACTGAATATTCTTTTTTATAATCAAGACATGATTCATTCTTAAATTTTGTGTGAATGTTTCCTATACATTTGCATGCTCCTACATTCTGTTTTGAATGTGTAAAAAAAACCAGCTCTCACTGGAAGATCTCAAAGAACTTTCTGGTACCTTTTTACTTAGGAATTCCACTAGACTGGAAATGTGAGGGAAGCTGATATTCTTAATTCAGGTACTTGTCAAATTTAGCCTGTCCATCACAGGTAGAAAGACCTTCAGGTGTGGTTTTTTTGCTTTTGTTTTTACTTTTGAACACATGTATATGGCACATACATACACATAATGAATTATATGAAGCATATTTTTTGAAGGATGCTTTTTTAGTCTCTCCTTTTTCACTCCTAATTTGGTATTCTAAATTGACACTAGAAGCTACAAAACAGCTTTTCTATTGTTTGGGGGGGTTTTGTGTTTTGGTGTTTGTTTGGTTTGGTGTGGGGGTTTTTTTGTTTGTTTGTTTTTGTTTGCTTTTTTCTTTTTTTTTTTTTTTTATAAAGGAGAAAGAGAGGGAATTTGGATGGTTTTTCAAATGTTGTATTGAAAAGATTGAAGAAAAAAAAAAAAGTTCTAACTTTCTTTTGTAACTTAAACATCGCAAAATCCAGCAGTTGTACTTCCACTCCATCGTATTAAAGAATTGTCCTCCATTGCATGAATGGACTTCTGAGTTTCTTAAAAAGCTAAGAATACAATTATTTGTGGGCTGGCTTTCTTCTGTAAACCACTTCCATGCACTACATCCAGGGAGGTTGCTTAGCAAACAATGACTACTGCAGTTGCTTGCAAACGTCTTCCTTTAACATGTAGGCACAAACAAACATGCAGTTTGACACATTCATCTGTAATTAAAATTATATGTGTGACTATATGGCAGAGGCCTCTTAGTGACTTCAGAATACATTTAGTTTTGAACGAATCGGTATTATTCTAAAAGATGTTGCATTATTTGCAATGCCCACAAAAGGACTTGTATGCTGATGGCTGAAAATGTACTTCACCACTTTTTCCCTGATCATCTGAAAGAAAGTTACTTCAAAGACAGGAAATCCCTCTGATTTGTAGATTCTAGATGCCTGGGGAGTCCTTTAGTATCAAGGTCATTATACTTCAGTCGCCTATGGTTCAGCTTATCAAAAGAAAGGGAATATTAGGACAGCCTGACGTCTGCTGACTGTTTCCTGAATAGGCTTTGTCACAGTATTTGGGAGGTAAAATAGTTTGGAAAAACACCTCATAAAATGTCAGAGACACAACAAAAGAATTCATCTGAAAATTGATGGCCTGGCCCCAAGACGGATGCTTGCTCTCCCAAGATGGGAAAACAAACCAAATTAATATTATTCTTCTGAAGTAATTTATTAAAGAATAGTAAAGCTTGGGTAGGTAGGGAAATTAATTTTCAGGTGAGAAACTTCTCAAGAAGTATTTACCTCTGCTGGCTACTGAATGGTAGTTTTAAGCTCCTAAGATGTACTATATTGTAAATAATTGTTCATAAAGAAGAGGTTATAAGAGTATAAGTAAGAATTTCCAGTAAAACTTAATAAAGTGGCTGAGAGCATTCTTTGTAAAGAATAATTAATGTTTTTATTGAATAATGAAAATGATCTCTTTACACAGATAGTATGCAGGAGACTCTATCTGCTCTTTCTCTGTTTCTTTGAGACCCATGTATCGGTGGTCTTTTTTAGCAGTCCACGTTTTCATCAATATGAAAGACAAAAGAAAACTTCCAATCACCATGTGTCTATAGGAGATGGCTGATATTTGAGACATGGAATGCTTTTATGAGCAGTCAAAATTTTGTCTGAGGGGTAGTGCCTGCAGGAAATAAGGGCTGCTCCAGGATGGATTGACAGCTTGCAACACGTAGAGCAGTAGTCTGAGTTGTAGGGGAAGGTAACTTGGAGACTAGCACCACTGCCTGACTTTCTTGCTTAGCTAATGCATTTCTGCATTTGTGCTAGGTGAAGAAGTTTTATTCAGAAAAGTCCCCAGAATACTTACAATTTCTGAATCATCTAACATTGCCTTCACTCTGGTAGCCCCTTGGGAAATCTAATTGCTTGCAGCTTCTTAGAGGTCAATATTATAGATTGCTTTTTACAGAAAGATCAAGGAAAAGATCAAGCTGTACTTCTTATTTGAAGATGGGAGGAAGGAAGGACAGGTAGGAAAGGGCAGGGAGCTCAATAAGAGAATGTGATCTGCACACTGGGGCACCGAAACAACTTTTCATCGTAACCTGGTATTTGATGATGGTGTTCTAGAAATAAAGCCCAAGGATGAAAACAAAATGGAATAATTAAACAAACACTAGCCACCTCAAGGAGGTACCGGCCCTGTTAAACAAATAATTTCTCATGGAGAATAAAAAGTTTTATCGTAAAACTTTCTCATGTTTTGTTATACAAGAAACAACTTCATTTTTGTTTATTTTCTGAGTCCAACCTATATTTTGAAGCCGAGTTATATATATTTTTAAACTAAAATCAATTTAGATCCTGTTAGTTTTTGAGGAAGTAACTCTGCCAAATAAGTCCTGTATTTGATATGACAAATATAAGACATACATAGATGTACTGTATTGAAAACAATGATGACAGCAACAATGAACTTAATTTTATAAAGAAATAGATGAAGTTTATGAGAAATATCTTCTTCCATAAATCGGACATTGAGTGTCTTATTTTCTTGTATTTCTTCTTTCATCTCTTCTGAGTTTTTCAGTCCAGTTATTGTGTGAGTGCTTTAAGTAACCAATACGAGTTGAATACTTCGGGTATTAGGCAGTACTGCTAAGTAGATAGTGAGTATGCAGCATAGATAAAATAAGGCCACAGAACAGTGTTTTTTGGAGATACTTTGTTCATGAGTGCCTTCACTTTCCATTATCTGAGGCTGTATTACAGGTAAAAAAAAGTAGCAAACTGAAGCTACAAGAGAAAGCAGTTGCTTTGCAGAATCTGTTGGCTGATTAGCAGATTAAATATTTCAACTTATATAATCAAAGTTCCAAAATAATCTTCTACTCATTAAAAAAACATTTATGATACCTGAAGCCTGAGTTCTTTGAGCTCTTCAACATGACCAGGCAAGCTTTCAGTTGGATTTCTATAGAAAATGTCTGCAGAATACTAGAAAAATTGAGTTTCTAAACTCTATTTTCTGTCTGAAAACTAC
This sequence comes from Oceanodroma leucorhoa, assembly GCA_030449065.1. Taxonomy (NCBI): domain Eukaryota; kingdom Metazoa; phylum Chordata; class Aves; order Procellariiformes; genus Oceanodroma; species Oceanodroma leucorhoa. The sequence continues at coordinate 16,736,298 of JASVER010000012.1, forward strand.
TACTTGTAGAATGGCTTGATAGAACATAGAGCAAGAGGAGGCGGCTTGTGCTACATTTTTTTAGGTTTTATAATGAGATAACAGAAGTTGATATGAATTTAGTTAACAGTTAGGGAGATAATTCAATATAAAGTGATCTTTTTTTATTGACCATTTAAGAAAGCACTGGGCAACACAGCAATAACACTGTAGTATCATAATTCTAAAAGTATGTTTTATTATCACCTAATAATTTTGATTGTCACTGCAGTTTTGAGGTGACTGCAGTGCTAATCCTTGGACCTAAATTGCCGCTGTCTTGGCAGCATCTAGTCTTTTACTCCTTGTTCCTTTTTTCCACAGTCCAACCTGGAGTAATTACTGCAGCAGCTTCTCATTTGCAAAAATGAGGGGGCCAGCGAGAGGCTGGAGATGGATACCGTGCTCTCACATCATGGCCTGCCTGCGGCTGTTGTTGCAGTGTCTTTTCCACAGTGCCATGTCGCACTAAAGCTGTCGTGTGTTTATAGGACTGGCGACTCCCGGGGTGGGAAGCGAGAAAGGAGAGGAGGTGGGCTGGAATAGGGGTTGTGGTGGTGAAGGAGAGGTGAGTGGTAGGAAAGATTCCCAGCTCTACTTTTCAGTACAGTGTTTGATGAAGCCCTCTTCGTCATCATTCCTTTTCTGCTGCCCAGTGAGACCTGAAGGGGGTGTTAGAGCCACATCCCACACTCCCCCAGAACTTCTCCGGAAGATTTCTTAATATCAAGATGTATGATTCAAATTTTTGAGCTATTATGAATAAAAAAAAAATAAGAGAGTGTAATTTTTCAGTTTGCACAAACTTCGATTTGGGAAACTTAAGTCCTCAAGGGACTCATGATGAGCAAACGTGTAAAAGGTGACAGGTTTAAAAGGGTTGACAGAACATGTAACTGGACAAAAGCACAGCTCTTCAGCACTCTGCAATGAACTTTGTCACCATTAAAGCCTAAAAGCCAGAAGTGTAATGGGATGGTAAGGAGAAAAAAAGAATAAAGACGACCATCATTGGTATCTTGGGTCCCTGCAGAAACAGGATCCTTGTTAGGTAAATCAGAGATCATCTTAGGAAGGACCAAACACCACGTTGCAGGGGAGGATCGGTTCTGCCTTCACCTCTGGGTGAAGGCAGGGAACTCCCTTTTTTGTACTGTTGTCAGTTTGAGTGCTTTCCTGGATATTTGGTATCCTTTGCCTTTACAGTTAGCAGTGTGTTGTCTTACTGGCTGAGGCTTGATAAAATCCTGTTTAGTTGAATGAACATTTTTCTATTTGTCATTTTGTTCCAATTATCTTTGAGCAATGCATCTTAAATAATGCTCCTCTGTAAGACAAATATTTTGCAGGTACAATGATCAGTCAAAAAACACTAGGATGTTATAGTATAAATTTTGTCACAGGTGCCTTATGTACTGACTTAACTAGATTAGCATTTATTGTGCTGTAATGATTTGTTTTTCTGCTTGTCCAAATACACTTTCATATTTTTATATGTATATGTTTTGACTGACACTGGATATTTACTTTAATATGCATTTTAATAAAGTATAGAATAATTAAAAGAAAAGGAAGATGACATGAGGGAAGACAAGAAGTTTTCACTAGACTTTATCATTTATCATTTTTCTTTTGTATTAGAAAAAGATAGAAAAGCTGTATACAGTTCTAGAGTGAAGGCAGTGGAGTGTAGAACTGTGTGCCCCTGTCAAATTGATAGAGTGAAGATGTTGAGGGAGATAATGGAAACTTTCTATTCAGTGAGGAGTGGAATAAAGAAACCATTTCTAGTCATTCATCAGCATTGATTGCCTTCATGCTTTAGGCTTAGATCAGAACTTGCACGATAGAGAAATTTGAACAAATATGGAGATCCACTTTGGAAAATGTAGTCAGATGAAGCTTATCCTTTGGTGCAGAGAAATCACTAAAATATTTAACAGGGAAATTAACTAGGTGATAACTATAGTGGTGATATACAAAGCAATAAACTGCAGGCAGGAGCTCTGATAAAAAGTAAAACATTTAGTGTGTAGTGGAATAAATGGTCCTGTATAAAACATATGGTTCCACATTTCTCATTTGACCTTATTGCAAGGAAACAAAGGCAGTAAAATAAACCTACATTTCAGTTGTAGTAGTTCATACAGTTCGTTCTTTGGGACACATCAGGATTCACTTAAATTTTCTTCACACCTGGCTGTATCAGTCAGAAGACACTTACGTATTCTACACCTGTTAGTGCCTTGCCTCTACAATCGTCATTGCAACGATTAGTATATTAAATTAATCATTTAGGAATTTTATTATGCAACCTTCTGAAGTTTTAACATACTGTAATTTTAAAGTATTGTCATTATGGTTGCCTGCTGGGAATTTTTATGTTCATTTTTTATGATGCTTTGATATTCATTATTTATAGTTTAGAGTTCTCCAGATTTTGCGAGACTTTGTACAACAATGTAGGAACACGGAGACTTAGAGTCACAACAACTGAAAGCAAATGACATACAAGAAAGCAATCGGAACAGCTGTCATTGTAACATATATAAGAATTTGCTGTTCCCGCACCAAAAACTGCAATAAAAATAATATAAATGTTGAGTATTTTTCCATCTGCTTCCATTATTTCCAAAATATTAAGTTGCTATTAATTGACAGTGTTTTTATTAGCCTCGGGTCAGGAATGTTCATTATAATAAAAGCAGTGGTGACTGCTGTAGCTGAGAATAAATTAGAATTTCTGTGAGTCACAGGTTTCAGATATTCATCAGTTCCGGATATTTTTGCTGTAGAAGAATTAATGTATGAGTTGGTGTATAAATAGAACAGAAAGCTACCTCAGTATTATGAAAAACAAACAAACAAACAAACAAAAAACCCCAAAACCAMCAACAACAACAAAAAAATCAAAACCCCGCTCTGTTTACCTTTTTTTAATAAGGTGTGGAGGGCAGAAGCAAGATTAGAAGACAAGATTGCAGGTAGTGGGAAGAGACACACATATTTACACCAAAAACTGGATTTAAACTGAGAAGGTTGTAAACCATAAAAGAAAAAATCCACACATGGGAAATTTTCATCAGTTGGTATTACTCTGAGGGTAAAATATCCATTGAAATAATTCAGATTACCTAATTTATTCTGGACTACTACTTTTAGTAGAAACAGTTCTGGTTTTTATGGTCTTTCTTTTCCTTTTCTCTCATTGTTCTCCTCTTATGGGTGAAAAGATTTTAAAAAACAGTAGAAGATACCAAAATTTGCTGTAATTCAGTTTGTTAGTATGTTCAGTAGTAGAGCTATCTGTATGCTGTTTGTTTCACTCTAACATTGGAAGAAGTAAGCTAGAGAAGTGGATGGTCAAAGGAATTTCATGACTGTCTTTTCTGCTTTAGCCAGCTACTTAATGGGAAAACATATGTTATTTGGGTCAATCTGATTTTGATAGCATGCTTCAACTTATTGTTGCCCATCTAAAGATGAAATTACGAGTATCCCTTTGCCTGATTTTAGGTACAATTGTTTTTAATCCTGGCTTTAAGTCAGAAAGATTTGGGCTCTGTCTCGTTTGTATACTGGTCTTTTCTGTATAACTGTCAATATTGATTCTTCAGCTTTGCAACATATGTTTTCATGTTTTGACTTCCAGGGTTCCTTCTCTTAATTTTAATTATAATGTTTCTGATAAGATTCAGGCTAAAGCAAACAAGCAGTATTTACAATATCGTGTGTAAATGCAAATGTCAGAAGGAAGGAATTTTCTAGTAAAATATCTCATTTTTACAGAACCAGTTGTATTATATTATGATAAAAAACTGTTTCCCAACATTCTTTTTGTTGTCTCAGAACTGAAGACAATATTGAAAGGTTGTTCTATATACCTAAATGGAGCCAGAATTAAAAAAAAAAAAAAGCAGCACAGTTGTTTCTTTCTGTATCTTTAGGGGCTCAAAGAAAATAGAATTATTACAGTGATAGTTAAGATGGTACTGAATGCATAGATCATATGTTCTCAGGAGTTACACTGAAATTTAGTGCAAGGTAATACATGCTTTGTATTACAGTGGCTAACCTGACTGGTTAATTCACACTGATAAGTATAAACAACTTACTATTACGTTTCTTTCGTGTGAATAGAATCTGTGTATGTCCTTACATGTTTATTTAATTTTTTCAGATCTCTTAAATCATTGCATAGATATAACCACCACGTATTAAAAAAAAAATATTCCCTATACAGTTGCATTAATTAGTATTTTGTTGTATGTTAGCTTATCTGTGTATATATGTTTGTGGATGTGTGTGGAATTAAAGAAATTAGTAGCTTAAATCTAATTAGTTACTGTATCTAACATCTGCTTGAGAAGAAATTATTGGAAGTAAAACAAGCGCTGAGAAGCAGAAGCCTTTTTAGCATTGTAATGAATCAGGGCTATGAGACAAAATATTTGTTGAAGATGCGATATGAATGCTAAACAAGTGGCACTGTAGTAATGGTAACTACTATATTAGCCAGAAGTATCCACTATCTTTGATTTTTGTTTGTTTGTTTTTGTTTAAAATACCTTCTTACCTTTCTGATTTTTTTTTTTCCCCACTGTTGTTTTAGTAAGATGTCCCTTCTACATTAAAGGCTACTTTGCAGGAGATTCATAAGTTTCATCTTTGTATAAGTCTAATTGGTGGAAAAGGTATTCATTGCTGATTAAATATAGTAAGGAATACTGGATAGTTCATATTTCAGGTGTTTTTATTGAATAGCTTTCCTGAAATGTTTCATAAAGTTTCCATCAATGTTGTCAGTTAGTATTGTTGAAGCATTGAGATACACTGAAGGGTAAAGCATAATAGAAAAATAATGTTGGATGAGATACTTGACATAATGTTGATCAATTTTAAATACAAAGAATCAACTTACTGGAATTTTTCAGTGTGCAAGCAACAACTGAGGTGACTTGCCATTTTTAATAGCCATTCAAGAATTACTTTAGTTGTTAACAGTAAGAAAGAAGCAGCTATTTACTTCTCCGTTCTTACTCCATATTTTCTTATGTTAATTTTAAACACTAGATAAATCTGGAGAATATTAAAAATAAAAGCTCTTACAAAATAGCTGAACACAAGTGAAATGAAAACAGTACATTAATCCATTTTGTGACATTGTGCTACTAGATTTGTTAAATAACAAGTTAGTCTTATTTTCAAGGGGAATCACAAAATTGCAACCCTGTAGCATTGTTCAGATAAGGCATCCATATAATGAAATGAGTTTCACATTGTGAAGAAGTAAAATGACAAAGGTTATGGAAAATCATAAAAATTCATTACTTCCAAATCTTTAAATGTGAATAGCTATTCATAACAAACACTGAACCTCCTTTCCAAAAGATTTCTCCCTTCTTGATTTCTTGTAAATCACTTAATTACCTGATTGGGGGAGTAGGGGAGAGATGTAAGACTAACTTTGTTCTTGTAGCAATATTAGCTTTTTCATCATTTTAATGACTTTCATTGGCAGACATAATGTGTTGTGATAGAGTCTGAATACAATGTGTCTGTTATTTGTAAAGACCAGAACAAGTACCACAGTCTTAAAGTAAACCTGAATTGGGAAACTAAATGAAATATCCTTTGTATAGGTAAAAAAAAAAAAAAAAAAAAAGTTTTGAAATGCAGAAAAAAGAAGACATTTATAAAATTCTCCATTTTGCCTAGTTTTGTCCAGAGGAGGGGAGTACTCAGTTCATTTTTGATTGAGGTGGGTTGTTTTTGTTTGTGGTTTTTTTTGTTTGCCTTTTTTTTTTTTTTTTGGTGTGTTTTTCTTTTTTAAGATGTTAGCAAAGGTCTATTAGCAGTTACAGAATCTATTGTTAAAATCTATGGTTAAAGAGGGTTAACAACTTGATACCAACAGTGTTTCTCACTGCAAAAACATCTTCTCTTCCTTGGTTTGAGGGAAGGTCCCTCTGACAATCTTTTCATTCTTTGAGATTTGTGAACTTTAACTTTTGTAAAACAGGAATTGGGTGAAAAATACATTTATTACCTTAACGGATGACCTCCTCTAACCAACATCTCATTTGGTTTTTCCTTTGTGATCACTTGGCTTGTTTTGATGAGTTTTTGACTATGAGTTTTTTTTTATTAGACTATCTTCTTCTACTAGACTATCTTCTTTTGTTAGACTTCTATTAAACTACTATTATCATTATTAGACTATTTGATCCTTAGCCTGAATGTTTCACTCTTGCTGAGGAAGCTATCGAGGTGGCATGGGAACAACATTTTTAGCAGGCTGGAGAGATCTGTCTCTGTCCTTACCTGTCAGACTCTCCTGGGGCAGTAGATCAAAAGAAAGCTGTTTATGTGAGCTTAGGGTTTGGAGAGAGCTATCTGTCTGTTAGCTAGAAATAAACAGCAGTTATAATAATTTCCTGACAAATGATGAGAAGATGGTAAGTGGAGATTACTGAAGTTCATCTCTCTTGATGTTCAGTGGAGTATGTTGTCAGGTCTTGTGCTACTTGTGACTCTTCATAGGATTTTAACTGTTCTTTTTTTACCAGTTTATGTAAAGACTGATCGCCTAAAAAATTGCTGCTCTACTTATCATGTATTTCTGGACCTCGTATGGGCAGAAATGGCTGAGGTAGAGCCCTCTTAAAATAACTAGAAAGATGCTGATAGCAGGATGCAGTTGTGAGGGACATCTGACTTAGAGCTTTTTCCTGTTATTACTCTGCCGGCATCCAAATTGGTTAAGCTGCCAGAACACTATCAAAATCACTCTCTCTCTTCTCTTCCCCCCCCATTTTCTCCTGCCCATCACATGTACGTACTCTTTTCATTTGCTATTGAGGAACAAGTGGGTTGAGAATATTCATTGTAATAGATGAATTCCTTTGTTGTTCTACTTGTTTAATATAGTATAGACATGTATTTTATAGCCTTTTTTAGTGGATTTGGGTAACAGGATAAAATTCTGAAGAAAAGGACTGACTCCTTTCAACGGAAGGAATAGATACTTCAGATTCATGAGGAGGGAAAAACAGTAACTTTCATCTCTGTGCTGTCAATCTGATTACATTTTTAGTAGGTAATGAGTGACAGTTGCTACCAGCTGATGGCTGCACGGTGACCTATGTGAAAGCAATTGCAATCTTGTTCCATTTCATGGTCTACAGGTGTCTACACTGCAGAATAAACCAACAAAACTGACAGTAATTGGCACTGGTTTCAGCAGTCTCTGCAAGAGGTCAAGGACAATCCAGCATTCCAGGACACTGCTGAGGCATTATGGGAGTCACCGTCTGAGGAAACTTCTGCAGTTTCCCAGTCTCTTGCTGCCCTGAGGATCAAGAGAGGATTTTGGTTTCCAGGAATGTCAGTTTCATAGGCTTCAGCAGGACTGTCTTTCCTTTTCAAAAAAGAAACAGTGAAAGGGAGGCAAGATGACTATCTAGTTATGAAAATATTAATTCCTTCATTAAAATACCCAATTGGAAAAATATCTGCCACGTTTCTTTAAATAAAATTGGAAATTACCTTTTAATAGTGGTTTTGATTTCAGTATTAATTAAGAATAGTAAGGGGGAAAATAGTTATTTTTGTGAACATGTGTTTATGTATACATGCATATATATGCAAACACATGGGTTTTATGTAAGCCTATTAAGCACAGCATATTGTGTGAAGTTGGTGATTTATGACAGAAAGTGGCATGATTAATAACAATTAAATGCCAATAAATCCTTAATTGCACCTTATGCTCTATATAGTTGTGCATTAATTTCCTTTTGTATTTACTTGAGAGTCAACTATCAAAAGAACTTCTAGGATCCACCACGAACCTGTGTATTTTGTGGGTATGAAGTGATTTTGGGGATTTTGTTTGTTTTGGGTGGAGGGGCTCTTGCTTTGAGTTTTAGTTCCGAAAGAAGATTTATTGGCTCTGTTTTGATTAGAGAATAGTTCATTGTTTTTTCCCTCACCCCCATTACCTTGCTCAGTGATAGTTAAAGAAGTGATAGCAGAAGTTTACCAGCAGAAGTTTACGAGCTTCAAATTGATATTTAAATATAGCTACATTGGAGTTCTGGCAAGGACAGCTGGAAGAGACTCGTCAGGTGTCTAATGTATTGTTCTGCTATCAAATCCTTTTCTTTGGAGAGAAAGACAGTGGAAAGAGGAGTAAGGAATTTCCTTCCCTTCCAGTATAAACCAAAGAGTGTGAGCGAATTACTGTATTGGGGTATACACTGGGTGGTATATTTAGCTAGCCTCCTGGAAGATAAAGGCTGGGATCATTTCTGCTGAGAACAGATCTCCTCTTTTCCACACTTTTGGATTAGATTTGATCCTAATGGTGACAACCCTCCCTGTTCATACAAGATGGTTAAGTTCTAACCATGCAATTGTGTGCCCATTCCTTGTTCCCAGAATTCTATCGTACAAAATTCATATAAACATTTTAATAGCATCAACAAAATAGATATATTAATTCATTATTCACTTGTATTTTCCTTTTTAGTACTCTGAGTACCAGAAATATTTAACTAGCTAGCTGTAAGTACTCTCTGAATCAAAACTTTTGCCAACTCTTAGAAATCAGAACATACTCTAGAAAAGAAAAAAAACCCCACCATTGTAAATATATCATAATCATTATCTTCTTTGGTTTATCTTTTCTCCACAATTTTGGATCCCACAGGCTACTGCTAACTCAGCAAATGTTTTTAATCCTTCTATGTTTAAGAAATGGATTCATGTCTGTCTTTCTGCTATCATTAGATATATTTGATGCATTTTTCTCATTATGGAAGTTTGAAGTATTAACTTTAATGTTTAGCAATATAATTATGTAATTGTAAATAAAAGGTTGAGTACATAGTGCTAAAATATTAAGGTTTTCTGAAACAGACCTTTTCCTTCTTTGTCTTCCTTCCTTTCCCTTCCCACTTATTTCTTTTTTTTTTTTAACTGGAACACAGAAACAGGACATTTTATTGGTGTGTTTTTGTCATGAAATAGTCTCGTAATATGGGGTTTTATTCATTTTTAATCCCATGGCATAGGAACTTTCTGTGCTATACTGCAATTGAACCAATAAAGCAATTTTAGCACAGCTTGCATGTTTACTTAAAACTCATTCTAAGTTAAGGAGGGTATTTGTTGTTACTTTGTACTATTTAGGATGAAAACATAATACATTCAAATACTTTTCTGCATTATAGTATTCACTGAAGAAGTATAAATAGTTATAGGTTGTCAATGTTATTGATGCATCTAACCTAAGTGATTCATATCAATGTTATATTTCATTCTGTACTTCAGTGCAGAGCAACATCTTATTTTCATTAATGCATATTTATATAGAACCAATAAATGCCTTTTAAAAATATATTAATGCTGTGATTTTGAAAGATACTTGAAGTAATGACAGAATTTGCTCCATCCCATCACAAACAGCTTAGAAGCAAAACAAAAGAGGTATATGATAGAGGTGATGATGACAAGAGGAAATATTTCTCCTAAGAGCTCTATTTTAAGAGATCTGGGATTGACCCTAGGGGGCAAGTGGGAAAGGAGAAGTGAGTTGATGAGTAAGTATAGAGATGTTTCTAGAAACGTAGAACAATGCTTTTAAGGCAAAATAGGTAAAGAAAAGGAAACATTTGGGAAATGTTTAAGAAAAGCATGGAAAGAACATTATTCGACATGCAACTCCGGTACAGTCCATGTGCAGAACATAGGTGACAATGAAAAACTCCATTTCAGGGATAAAGAAGAGGTTCGGGAAGCTAGGGAGAGATTCAGAAGTGGATTGCGTGATTTGGATGGTGGAATACAAGATTATTCAATAACAGCATTTTGAGAAGGGAATAAGTAAGATGTGGTTAAATTGTTTTACTTAATGTATTCAGAAGTCTGTTCCAAGCCTGAATAGCTTACCCAACAAGAGAGCTTAAGACATGTTAATCTTCTATAGGGGCTATCAGAGAAGAGAGTGGTATGATCATCCTTTGATTTCTACAGTTCAGATGACCAAATTCTCATTCATATCTGGATTAATAAAGGAACAGCTTTTCACATAGGTTCAGAGAAAGGACTGTGGTGAGATGCATTAACTGTATCTTAATGATATAGAAAGTAAGTTTAAAGGTAAACCAAGTTTATTGCAGCCCATTTCTGATTTAATTGTATTTGCAGAAATTTCAGTCACTTAAGAAGAAGCACTCTTCTGATTATGAAGTTGCATATTATAAACATATTATGGATCAATAAAAAGTAATACGCAATATAATTTGTCTAAATGTGTACTGAATGAATAGTTACCTTTAAGCGTATTAAAAGAGGGTATCTGTCTTTGCCTAAATGTTTGCCCTCGATTTTATATTTTTGTCTTGAAAATTAAAAAGTATTTGTTTTACTATTGTGTAAGCTCTTCAGTCTGATAGTTAAGATATTCTATTCTTTATTTTTTTTTAAAGTTGTGAGTATTTCTGTATTAGGAATTAATTTTTGAGTCTTTACCAGGTTTTCCCAATCTTTTTCCTATTTCTGACCAGCTGATTTGCTATATAGTTTGTATTTCTACGTATTTCACTTGCGTTGGAGGAAATCCAAGTAAAACCCATTTTGCTGCTTGCATGACAGATGCATTTTGATTCTTGTTATGTTCCTTGAATGAATTGTATCGTTTTCTCTATTTCAATTTGATGCTACTTTTTACTATATCATTTATAGATGATTTGAGAAATCTTTGATCAGTATCAATTTTGTTCCTTTGCGGATGGAGCCAAAGAGTCCATAGTATTTAAATGTATGCTGGTTGTTTATTAATCTGTTATATAAACTTGCTTACCATTGTTCAGCGTAGTGTACTGTGTTTTTAAGTACGTGACTGCCACTAAGTGCTATGAGTCATAAAGGTAAAATCCTGTGTGGTGATTTAAAACTGCATAATTTAGATATTACAAGTGGTATTTACATCTGCAGTGTTTATCATACTGCTGGTTTAGGATAAGATGGTGAGTCTTACTCTTTGTCATGCTCTTTGGGATTCCTGAGTGAAAGGTGGCAGAAGTACAAAATACTACAGCCGTTCATCTTCTCTAAGACAATAGTATATGATTAATCTATAAGTATGCGTGAGAAAAATGAGAGTTTCAGAAGCTGGAAATAATTGCTCAATTACCAATGTATTAGTAGATAATTCAGAGGAAACCAGGTGAAATCTTTCCCCTGACACACAGCTTGCTTTGTGATCTTAGGTAAATTACTGAGGGACAGATTTTACAGAAGCATCAAACTCTCTTGTTTTTTATTTTTAAAACTTGCTTAATTTTTGTGTGTTAGTTTTCCCCTTGTGCTAGGAGAGTAAAATCATTCAAAATGTAAACACAGGTGTGAGTGAGTTGCACTCACTAGCAGTAGGGTACTTGCATATCTGTGAAAGCTCCTAACGTAGATTACAAATACAGTGATTATGTCTAGTGCAAGTTTTTGATGTTGTATTTAACTCCATATTTGGAGGATATGAGTGGCATCCTTGCTACCCAGAACATTAATTTTGCTCTGGGGAAAGAAATAGTTTGTCAGGTTTTGGGAAACTGAAAATCAAGTGCTTTAAAATAAATGTTATAACACCAAGGAACAAAAAATAAGAATCCAGAGCTTGATTAGAGCAGAGAGTGGGGAAGAAAGAGGACCAGGAGCCTGTTGGTCTACGCAATGACACATATTTGCTTAACTACACAAGCAAGTGCTTGTGGCAGACCAAGAAAGAAGCTTTTGCAATATTTATAGTCAAGAAACTAACTTTAGATAATGTTAAAATTTGGTCTATTTTGAGAGTTCCAGAAAAAGCTTGTTCGTTCCCTGAATTACAAGTCTTTAAACAGAGCAGATTCCACCTTCTCTGAATGTATGACAAAGTCGATCATTTGGTTAAATTCTTTTTGTTTTGCACTTTATAATGAGGGAAAATTGACTTAGTCAAATTGACGTAGTCAGGTAATGTTTGAATGTCATCAGGTCTCTGTCTCCACTGTGACAATGGAGGACCTTTTTCCCCCCCTTTATTCATATATATTTTGATGATTCTGGAAAAAAATAATTGTTGTGGAATAAGTAGGATCTAAGATTAAGACTAACAAGTTTTTAACCTGGATGGTTTTATGTCCCGACATAACATTCAATTAAGTAACTAGAAGTATTTCTTGTTAAATTGGTCTCTTGTATTATGGTAGAAATTAAGCAGTCAAAGTTAAAGTTTTAAATAAAATGGATTTTGCTGGGTCGACTGAAGTAATCTAGCCTACGGTTCTAGTTACCCACTGTTTCATGGTCTCTGGAGGTGGTGAGGAGGGGAGGTGTCCCTTGTTCAGTTGCCACTAGGGTGGAAGAACAGAGCTAGAACTGCTCAACAGCCCGGTAGTATTTTTGAACTATCTCTGCGTTTTAGTTGCTAGCTATTTTACCCATGCTATGTTTTAGGAATTGGCTGTTACTTTTTTTTTTTTTTTTTTTTTTCTTCACAAATAGTTTGATTACAAAGGTCTAAATGATACAGCGCTGGAGAGATGAGAGACGATACCTGTCCTTTCTTACCGAGTTTCTGTATGAGAACTTTATGACAGTCCCTCGTCTTTTTTTATTACAGTGTCAAAGATTTCAAACTGATTTACAGCAAGAAAATAGATCTAAGCTACAGGGCTTTATTAGGTTTCTTACAATGTTTGAAGAAAGAAGGAAAGAAAAAAATGCATTAAAACAGTCTCAAAATTATTTTGAATCATTTGCTCTTTGCGCTGTTTGTAAAGTTATTTTCTGCATGTACATAGACATGTGTCTGAGTGTATATACATGAATACATTTACTTATTGTTTCCTACTGCCTAAATAGCTGGCAGGCTATAGAAGAAAGCTTTTTTTTTTTTAACCTCAAATAAAATGTGTCTTCAGAACATATGAAGATGATCCTAGAACTATTCCTTATGTAATTTGTGCATTTATGCTGTTGACTATAGCATCTTATGTGTAAGGCTCTAGATCATCTTCAGTGATATAAGATATGTTAAACGTTTAGGAACTAACTCTCCAAAAGCAGTGCCAGTTAAATATGATATATCCAGTGGATACATTGTTCATTAGTCATTATTATTCTCAAATGTTACCGTCTTTTAACTATAGCAACACTCAACAGTCTGAAAAATGTTTTCTCTTTCTTGTTAAATTGAAGGTAATAATTCATATTACTCAAATCAATATTTAATTATTAGTCACGCAGTGTTTTCTGGATTTCTGGATGATCAGATTTCAAAGCAGATACTGGAGTTGTGCATATATCTATCTTGCTTTTTGTTTTTGTTTTGCTTTTGTTTTTGGAAAGACAAAATCTTCTATTATTTCAGATGTTAGTATTAGCAAGATATTAAACTTCAAACTGTATGTCCGGATATCTGTGGTTTAAAGCTTTCACACATGAAATTGGGTGGTTGACTTTACTTACCTTGGACCACCTTATTCTTAAGGAAATTTAGCATTGACTCCTTGAAATAGGATCAGAAATAAGATGTTAGAATGTCTTAAGTCTTCATCCTGATATTGATGAATTTTTATGGCTAATTTTAGTGTGTTTTGATGCAGAGATAAAATGTGAACCAATGCACTTAATATGTATATTGATTATTGTAGTGAGTTTTGATAACTTCTGTGAAACTAAATACAAATTTTAAATAGATTTTTAGAAAAATAACGTACCATTAAATCTTAAATACTATTGCAAAGATATCTGACATTGTATAGATAAGTGAAGCTGGTTTTGCCTCAAATTCTAGTTTACACAGTATAGTCATCAATCATTTTTTATTTATCACTCTCTTTCAATAGTTTGTTGTGACATGTTTACTGGAGTGTCTTAGTGTTGATTGGTTTCATGCCCTACTTGTGAGATGATATATTTTATTGCTCTGAAGATTTTTGGATTGAACGTTATCAAAGGTTAGCTTATGTTGAAATATTTCTTCTTTTAATTTCCATTTTTAATGTCAGTGCTTGATACTCTGATGGCTAGAAATGGCTATTCATAGGAATGAACATTGCACTTTGGTTTCTTTCAAAATAAAGCCCTCTAACGTCCCAATATGACTGCAGTCACCCCTGCTGTGAGCATGGGTTTGGACTAGGTGACTTCTGAAGGTCCCTTTCAACTTAGTTAGTCTATGATTCTAAATTTCTCCGTGGTCAGATTGTTGCCAAAATTCTTAGGGAATTTAGCTTGTAGGCACTCCTGTCTGTAAAAGCAAGGCAAATAGCTTACACTTGCAGGAATGCTTCATCTAGTCCATGTAAGATCTTGCTTACTTTCAATTCTAGATTTTTTCTAAATTCTATGGAATAACATAGTTTAACGCATAAAAATCTTTGCACAATAGTAGCTGCAGCCTTCTTTAAATGTCTAGCATTTTGTCTTCCATTCTCTGATGTCTTTGTCAGGAGACCCCTAATTTTTGGGGGGCTGTTGTTTCACTGCTGTGATTTTTGTTTCATTGTTGTTTGTTTCATTGCTGTGACTCTGAGGATAAGCTTGAAAACATGAGGTAATACATATCTTTGTGCATGTGTATGCATGCAGCTCTTTCCTTTCTGCTAATAACTTGTGAAACTTCAAACAGAAGTTTCCTGGTCCAAGTTTTCAATTTATTTTATGATGCTTAATTTTGTATTTTTTTTTTATCTTTACTTTTACTACAGAGAGTGGTTAGTATAGCTGCTGTAATATGCTAGGCTACCTCTTAACTGATACATAAGATTTTAAGTTTATGATTTTTTTCATGTACCATTTTAAAATGAAATCTGTTGGAAGATGTGATGGTCAATGGAATTTCTTTTTGACAAATAATACTTATGATAATGAGCCTAGAGGTCATTATGTGTGAGGTACAGAGCTATATAAATGTCTACTATTATTTTTTATTACTGAGTAATTTACAATTCCCTTGTCAGTCAGTGACCCGTGTATGAACGTTTTTGTATACCAGTCAAAGCAGATCTTTTCTTTCACAGCAGAAAATCAAGTCCTCATTGCATTACAATATTCTCTGACAAAAGATATTATCATGAGATAATTGATTGTGCTGGAGAATTACAAATGTTGCAGCACCACCAAGGTCATCTAACCCTCACCAATGTTGGTTACCCTAGGATAAGAGTGCTATTGCAAAATGGTTTAATAGTAACACAAAGAGGATGCTCAGAATTTGAAAAAAGACATATTTTTAGAGAGAAATGCTACCCAGAAGCAAAAACCATCCTGACAGTGGTAACAGTTTAGTGGTATGCTATGGGTGATAAAAATGCTAATGGTTAGAAGTTAAGTATCCTAAACCAAGTTCATGCAATTTGCAGTACGATCTTTACTTTTTGAAACAACTTGGATTTATTAAGAGCTGAAGCTGTATACCAATGTGTTCTAGATGCGGAATGCATGCTTAAAGTTTTTAAATCTCAAATACTGAAATCCAGGGTCAATGATTCCAGTAATAATCTGGTGACACTTAAGAGGTCAAAATAATTTTGTATAATTGCCAGGATTTCTGTCATCCCCGAGTAGATAATTTACTCTAAGTATATTGTAACAGCAATTCAAGCTGTGGCAGATTCATATCTCTGTTTATGGCAACAGAGAGCGTGATGATTGATTTTAGTTGTGTCATTGGGATACAGAGATAAAGAAGAAAAAGTTATAACTAGGACAAACCTTGTGTGAAAAAGCATATGTCACAGAAAACCAGAGGAGAGGTGCTCCAATTCATTTGTTTCTTCATTGAAGAGGCAGTTTGTCTGCATTCCATATACTTACACTCCCAAATTAGATTAGACGGAAAAGAGTATCCTTCTATGTAACTTATACTGCTACTGCAATGAATATGTCTGTAGTGGGCTCCTGATTAATGTAAAAAGACACTAGCATCAAGAAGTTACTGCTGTAAAGTTATACTGATAGATAGTACTTTTATTCCATACTTTGTGCAGAAGCTGCTTCAGCACTTTTGAAGTCAAGTGTTTATACATAATATTTGTTAGGGTCCTTATTTATGCACTTAATGCTCCTACATTGATCTTACGTGTCTAGCAATTATTCATTTTCATAGACSGGCTTTCAAGTTGAGTTCTGAATGTATGTTTTAGAGCATATATTTTCACCTTTAAGGATCTGAAAATGGCTTCTCATGAGTACATAATCTGCAGAAGGATCTATGGTATTCTTGACTAATATAGTACAACTTTGTAGTCATCATAGAAGAAAACCCGTAAGCTTTCTGATGTTCCTTCATATGTTCAGCATTAGATGTTGTGGATAGGCTGACCTCTTGGCCCATCCCATGGAGGCCTTTCTGATTTAGTTGGTGTCTCAGTGGGTGTGGGGGGGAAGACACACAAGAGGTGAATGGAACTTCCTTAACCATGATGTACGAAATGCTAGCTTGATTGTTGTGCTCGTCTAAAAACTGTAGCTAGCAGGTCTCCTTGGGAATGGCTGAATAGTTGCAGATTTTTTGTCATGTATAACACTTTGGAAAGCTTTTTCTCATTGTGCAAAAAATATGAATAATCAGATCAAGCCAAGATACCAAGAAAATTATCAGACTGTGAAGCTAATGCGTAAACCACACGCGCCTCTGATCTTTCTCTGGTATAAATTAGTTTTGTTTATAAAGACTGTTTAAGGATTTGGCTCTTTTTGTAAGCACTACTAGACCTGTCTTTAAAGAAAATCCTTACCGGCATGCAACTTGAATGAGAGATTCGGCAAAAACACTGTTTTTAAGTGGCAAAAAGTGGTCTTGGAGTTAAGACCTCTTMTCTGCTGTGGGATGATTGCTGACAGTAGTAATGCTCATAATGCACAGCCAGTTAGCAATGGTGAATGAGTGGTCACGCACAGCCTCAGGATTACCAGGGTCTGAGACCATTCATTTTTACGTTACCATCCATTCTCATTGTATCAGCCTTCATTCCCCACGTTTTTCTAGCTTGTTTGCTGTAGTTTGAAATGATTACTTTTATAAATACAATATTTTGATGAGTGAAATATTGGGAACTGGGATTAATAATGTAGGTTCTGAGTACTTGGTTCTGGAGCACGATGGGCTCGTTGGATTTCTAGTCATATTTTGTAAAACTACTGCTCACTAAAATACTGTAGCATGTCTACTTACATTAAATAATTTCTAGAGGTTTTACAGATACTTATTTTAACAACTCAAATTCTGTGCTGGAGGGGGATTACACAACTTTAGAAATACCAAAAACTGAAGCACAGAAGGGTGAAGAGACTCCAGTGTGATTAAGGACAAATGTAGGCTGTGTTTGAATACCAGACTGTCTTCATCCCTGAGAGAATATGGCAAGCGTTATTTTTATTGCTCACAACAAGAACTGTTCGCTATTTGATATTATCTCCAGATAATGACAATATACTGTGCTGCCAGCTTCACTATGACATTTTTATGGCTTACTTTTAAGTCATCTTGAGTTGGTCACTGCCATAAACAAGTTCTCATTTTACCTGAATATTTGGCACTGTGAAGGGTGGCCGCAGAGAAATCAAAGTTGTATGATCATGGAAAGTTTGGGGTTTTTTTTGATAAGCATATAGGGGGTGAATACCAATTCAAAGACTAATTTACATCATGTAAATGGGAACGTGAAAGGGTCACTGTTGTGCTGATAGAGTCACAATGGTTAAAGAAATTACGTATAGTGATAATCAGATGTTGGATGATAACTTGAGTTTGCAATTAATGACTGGAGTTTAGAAATCATTTCACTAACAGGAGCTGTTGAGTGTTTGAAGGATGAACTGACTTTTTTTGTTTCTTGTCATCTTTAATTTACTTTTTAAATGCTATTTTCCCTCTTATATCATTCTTGCATAGTCATAGAGCTGTACTAATCAAATTGAATTGCCTCTTCTTATTTCTCAAATTTTAATAACAATAGAAAAATGAGGATTTTCAGGTAGTAGTAATCCCTGTTGATGTTACTTGAAGTTTATTTATTTTCTTTCTCCTGTCAGGCTCACTTTTGTTCTTTTGGCTGTTCATCCTCCTCTAAATAGCTATTAATGTAGTTGCACCAAAATGGTTTAATTTTATCCAACTTCTTGAATATATGTTCAGCTCTACTTTGACAGTTTGTGGTCTTTATTAGTTTGGAGGGAGGACTCAAATTTGAAGTCAAGGGTAGGATGGTCTGCTGTGTTGCCTCAGGACTAATATAGGGATGACTTTTTAACTTAATGGTGGAGAGTCCTACTCTCTGTACCACTTACCCTGATACAGTGAGGTGCACTTCTATCAGGTCTGTATCTAGTGAACAGGGGAGTGTTTTTTGGTCGACTGACCCTATAGCCAGTGATGCATCCTTTCACCTTTAAAAGGAGGATGTGGGACATCTAGGAATTCAGTTTCCCCACCTGAGCTGCTGCCTACAAAGCTGATGCTGATGCCAAGTGTGTATTGCTCTACCAGTCAGGCCACACTTTTCATTTAATGCTCGCATTTCCGATCTGTTTGTCAATGTTAGATCACTTAATGACATTGAGCCTCTCTTTTCCTGTTTTACAGATAAACTTCTGGCAGTCTCATATCCGTATTATTTGCTTGCTTTCAATTTTCTACGAAACCTTTAGGTACTTTTGGAAAGTCTTTCTCTTAGATGTTAATTTTCCTGTTGTTGTTCTTTACAGTCAGTATAGATTTCTCTCTTTAAAAATCTTAACTGTATTGGTTGAACATTCATTATTTTAACTTTCTGTCATTTTAATTTGATTTGATTATTCTGAATATCATGATTCCTTTGTAAGACATTTCCTACTCTCTTCTTGTTTTCCTGACATAACAACATCGCTAGAAGATAAATCTTTACTGATTGTTCTGTTTAGTTACCATGCATGTTGACAGATTATAATTTTTTTTCTTTTTTTTATTCATGGAAGTGCTTGACACTAGTTACTACAAACACTGAGGGAGCTAAATAAGTCTTCTGAAAGATGACCCAATAAAACATCTGTGTTCATATGTAGTGATCCCCTGGAATTCCAACCTGTAATATTTTATGGTTACATAATGCTTTTCATTTCAGAGCGTTTTGTACTTTTTATGTGGAGAGTTCAATGAGAATGCAACCATTCTCATTGCCCTTATGCTAGAAAAGCTTTAAAGTGAAGAAGGCTTTTCACAGCAACTAACAGAAAGCAATATTGCTTTTGCCCTCAATATTGCTAAACTTTTGGCAAAGAATCAACACTTCTGAGACAAGCTGGCAAACATGCTTTATCTTCTGCCACAAGAGGAAGGGAAAGGGTAGAAAGTTGTCCAACTTGGTTGAAGCTGCTTATAAAGGATGTCCACATCAAGAAGACTGGGAAGTCTCATACCAGCTGGCAGGTGGGCGAAGTCTGTGCCAAGCTATCCAGATGACCACATGGACCCACCTTTACTGATGCCAAGTCAGTGTGAGTTTTGTGGAATCAAACGTGTGTTTACTCTGCAGTTCTTAAGAGACAGCAGCCTTTTCCCATCAAGCTTACTGGTAAACAGAGGCAATATTACTAAAATTGAGATCAGAAGTGTGAACTAGTTTCACACTGG
Organism: Oceanodroma leucorhoa; assembly: GCA_030449065.1. Classification (NCBI taxonomy): domain Eukaryota; kingdom Metazoa; phylum Chordata; class Aves; order Procellariiformes; genus Oceanodroma; species Oceanodroma leucorhoa. The sequence goes on from JASVER010000012.1 coordinate 16,755,979, forward strand.
GATCACCTCACTAAACAGTTTTCTTTAGAAGATTATATTGTGATTATTTTTCGTCATTTTTCCTCTCTTAAACAGTCCTTATTTTTGTCTTAGGCTCTGCAACTGTGTTTAAAATACGTRTGGCTGCGTCCCTTAAGCAACAACTAACTCTCCATACTACTTACTCCTGTGATTCTCCCCCAAAAGTTTGATACTCCCCAAAAGTTTTTTCCCAATCTGCCTCATCTTCACTTTTGCCTTTCATAGATTTCTTCCCTTCAGTTTCATTCTGAAGAGTGGCTATACCAGTGTCTTTTCTCCTTGTCATGCTGGTTTTTGATAAATCACTGTGAGCCCTGCAGTTTTTTTCATGTATTTACACATTAAGATTTCAACATTATTGCTGAGTTAGACTTGCAATTTCCCAATGACAGAGGTCACAAAAGCTGTTAATGAAGTTCATATCAACATCAGTGGACTTCTGCATTCCTGTAGTCTGACTCCTTGATCCACCATGCCTGACTAAAGCTGTCCTTTATGGAGAAAAATACATCTGAATCCACTTATTTAAACAGTGTTTCTGCTTTCAAACACATGGGGACTACAAATGAGTGTCTCTTCAGTTAACCGCATTCTGTTGATATTGTACAACAAGGTTTAAACCTGAATTGTGAATTTACTTCTTCCCTAGTCTTTCTCTGCAAGCTGGAGTAAACCAGATTGGTTTACCCACCACTGTACTGCATCTACTGATAGGCCGCCATCCTTCACTGCTTTATGGTGAACCAGAATCTCCCACTGCAAACCTGTGACTTGGCCATTCACTTGTCATGTTTTACTAAGCTCTTGGTAAAAGGAGAAGTTACCTAAACGCAGTATAGCTCATAGGCTTGAGATGATTCTTTTGCCCACAAAGTGTTCTAGAGCAAGAAAACCCTCTTGAAATAGGCTAGTCATAGTTCACTTTTCTTCTTACTGTTATCTTAACCTCCTCTTTTTTCAGAGACCAGCTGAGATGGGGAAAGGTTTAAAATGTTTGTAGAATGTGTCATGAGAAGCAGCATTAGGAATGTTTCTCAAAACTTGAAAAAAACTTAAAACAAAATATTGTCATTCAGTAATGTAAAGCAGAGGATTACATTTCTTACAGGCAGCTTTTCCTGCAGTAGTAGTGTATCTGTTGTTCACATTCTCTGTTATGTTAGTGTGAGAACTATCAACTTCTCTTAAATTATTCTTTTCCATAAATACAAGTGAGAAAATAGTCACAAAAAGCATTGTTACATTCATATTCATGTTTACCCTAGCTAGAGGACAGTAATCCATCCCAGAAAGGGAAGCTCCTTTTTATAAAAACGTTTGCTCAGTAATTGATACTATGTTTTAAGAGACCGAAAACCTAACAAATATTGAAAACCCAAACACAGAATATGTTATTTTTTTGATATATTTTCAAAGTTAATCCCCCAAATTATTGTCATTTTGGCAATATATTTAATTTCAGTGAATGTGGGAAAAGGTGTGTAAGATCCATTCAAGCAATATATTTTGTATTATATAAATTCAAAAATACTAATCTATTAACACAAAGATTATTTTATCAAATTAAATTCATATAATATGGAATTAATAACCTTCATCCAAAGCAAATTCAGTCAGGCTTTAACCTACCTCTCTATCAGTTGTCTAGTGAGGAGGAGAAGAAAATATGACAAAAGGAATTCTGAGATGCAGGCAAAAATAACATTTAGACCATTTTAGTTGATTGAGAGGGTATGAGAACCTGTTTCCTGGGTTGAAATCTGCCATCAGTGAAATAAAAACCCTGCATGTGAGGTACAGGTACATTTCCAGAACTGTTAGGTCACATATAACAGATCATCCTTCCAGATACCTGGTTCTCAGGGAGTAGGGAAGTATTTTTCCAACTTTGCAGGACAGAGGTATAGATCTTCCTTCAGCTTAGAAGACAATAGATAATGAAAACTTAGTGATTCAGAAATCCTCAAGCTGCAGGAAAATTAAGCATCTTCCTTGCTCCTGCGCAAGTTTCACTCCAGACGGGTGTAGTTCTTAAGGTCTCATGAATCACAGTTTCCTTTGTCTCCCTTCTCTCCTCTCTGTCTGCATATTTCTGCTTATTTAACAAAGAAGAATCTGAACTTGCCATTCTTTGTGCCTTGTTTTTGTTGCTTCATGTGATCTTATAAATACATTTTTTCCCCCAGAATATTTGTAGTTTGCACAAGGGAACAATTTTGTCCTTTCTCAATGTATTGGCAAATTAAGCATATGGGTGGACATGCTTGGGCCCCCATGTAAGCAACGGCCTTTAGATTCTGAAACAAATTAGCTTCCACGTTGAATTGCTTTTGGATCCTGCTGCATCCAAGGAGTAATGTGGGAGCTTCTAGAAAATTTTAAATATGTAATGTAAATATGAAAATGAAAAATTTAATAGTTTTTCATGTGTAATGTAGTCTAGTTAATGGCCTCAGTTCTTCAGCCAGTTTGGGTCCTTTTGTTCTATAAAATGTCTGCTGAATCAGCCTGAAAGCAACAACAGTTGCTGCTTGGAGATACCCCTCCAGATTAATGCTTGTCTGTGGAAAACAAAATTTCCACAAATTATTCTTACTCCAACCATCCCCCACTGCTGCTGAAAAGAAAGTTGTATGAAAAGTATTATGCAACTATTGGAAGTAAAGTTGTGGAGCAAGTTTACCTGGAATGAAGTTCATCCATAATTTAAAATTTCTTATATTATTTCAATCATAAAGTCAAGATCAAAAAAGAAGCAGACTTTGGGTTAGGCTTAGTGAGCATAAAAAGGAACAGAAATGAATTGGCAAGTAATATCAAGATAACAGTAAAGCTTCCCTTTTCTACAGAAGTTCTAAGGATAGCTATAACTTTTCACATTAATTTAAAATGTAGCTGGATGCTGTATAATTTACCTGCAGAATTTTAATTCTCATAGCTTCCAAATAGCAGCATGTAGGAGTTTGGTTATCTATATTATAATTTGTTGCCATGGACAGCTTTTAAGGAAAAAAATATAATAAATAGTCGTGTTTTCCTATGCAACATGTATCAATTGATGAAAATATTCTTGTGTACAGAAGCTTCGCATGACCCGTATAAAGGACTAACTTATCTTTTTCTCTTGTCCTACAAGGGACATATACTGGAAAAATATTATTGAGTGTTTCAGATTGGTGGTTGTTTGTTCGTGGTTTTTTTTTTGGTTTTGGGGTTTTTTTTTGGGGGGGGGGGGGGAATAAAAAKTTTTTTTTTCACATATTTTGATTACTGAATGTTATGATCAATATATTGTCACATGATGAAATTCTATGAATAATAACTCATAACAGCAAAGTGGTATAATATGCGTTACGTTGATGGTCATATGCCTGTATACAATTGGCACCTAATTTCCACTCTTTTCCTTTATGCATCTCAATTCAGAGTTTCACATATTTTATATCAGGGTAAATAGTCCAAAACAGTGTTTTACAGCCTTTACTAGCTATAATTAATTTTTCATAAATTTAATTTCACTAGGATGACATTGCTGTAATGTGGCATTTAGCATTATCTAAAAGATCTGTTTTATTTGGGTTAGAGAAATAGCATTTTCTGTATATGAACTTTTTTTTTTCGCAGTAGCTTAAGTGTTAAAGCCTGAAAGGATTTAGAAAGCTGCAGTGAATGTGTTAAGACTGTTAATGAAGCCTCTGAATCTAAGGACAAAATTAGCTCTCACACCCACACTGTGTGAAGTACAGCAACTGTCTGATAGAATTGCATCATGACTTTTACCTGGGGACACTAGTATTATATTCACTTGAAATGATGAAATTGGGAAGACAGATGTCCCCAAAGGACACTTTAAGGAGCTTGTACCTACATAAATTGCTTGACAAAAATCCCTGAAATTTGCATATGAAACCTATGTAAGAATTCTTATTGAGTGTGAGTGACAGATAATACATTCTATCATGTAATATTTGCTTTTAAGAGTGTACAAGAATATACTTTTGATACAGAATAACCTAAGAAAGGAAGAGTGAAAGAGTGAACTTTGGAAAGCAAGGGCTTTGAACAACTTAATTTCGTTAGAGGGAAGGATAGGTTTGCATATGAGTTTCTGATTCATCAGAATCTAATGCTGGAGAGCAAAAAAGGGGCAGCTACATGTTTCCTCCATTTGAGTGAGTCGGAAATATGCCTGTGGCTGTAGTCATGTGGAAGAATAATCTCCAGGATCCAGAATATCCTGTTCTTCTCACCTCTCAGCCCACACAAGTTCCTTCTTTCAGGTATAGCACAGCCATCAGGCCCAGCTGATCTGTGAAGAACAAGACCAGGAGGATTGCCATTCCCTTGGCATCATGCCGCTAGTCCCCTGCTGCTGATTTCATCTATTCCTTCTGGATTTTATCTGTCCATTTAACCTGCCTGTATTTGCAGAAGATCGTAAGGACTGAATAGCACTTGGCACTGTCCAGCAATGTAGGCTTGGAATAGGCTATCAGAAAGCACTACAGGAGGAAGAGGGAGTAGAGGGAGCAGGGAAGAAAGAATAAAATCGGATTCCCATAGAGCACTGAAATAAATGTATTCTAGACAGGGATACATAATGGAAAATGTATATACAACTGTGAATGGATATAACTAATAGTTGGTATAAAAGCACTAAGTAAAATTGCTAATTACAAGAGTAAAAAAATTACAATTGCAAATGTATTTGAACTGTACATTTTTGCGATTATTTAAATGGCTTCTCTTCATCCACTTTACCCAGAAATACAGGAAGTGATCTGCAGATCAGATGTTTACCAGCAATACAGTGGTGCTTTTTGTCCAGCAGAAGCTCACAGATAAGCAGAAGTTATAAAACCATTTTTTTCCCTTTTTTTTAACAGAAAACTTACAGGAATGGGAGTCTTAAGCAGGTAGTAATTGAGAAGAACCTTAGTAGAGATTGAAAAAAAAGGATATTTGTAGTAAGTGGCATCCCTGTTTAAGAATGCTCATGCCTCTTCAAAAAAGTATCCAGCCAAGGCACCTTACAAAAGTACATAAGGATTAAGCTTGAAATCTGCACCCTCCGAGAGAAACTTCCCAAGACAAAGTATAATTTCTTCATAGTGGGCTGCTGAGTGTGCTGATGACTAAAAGGAAGCACTTCATAAAGAAGGGTTTAGTTATTTCTCCATAATGTGTATTGACTCCAATAGCAAAGAACTAAATGTTTCCGTATCGTGTCTACTAGTATCTCTCTAACTTCCACAGTACTGTGCAGCAGTGAAAAACCCACTGGCTGCTTTCTCCTAGAGGAGGAAATCGTATGTTGCTTTTAATAAAAAGGAGGAAATGTATTTCACGTCCGTCATTCCGTTATAATTCTTACAGGGAGATTCTTACGGTTATCAAGATAATGTGTCCTTCACTTTATTAAGGTGAATGTTATTAAAACTATATAGCCCATCATTGTAAAATGGAATTTTTAGACCTGATTCTTGTAACTGTTCTTAGAATCCTTCATAAAATTGAAATGAAAGAGTTTGGAACTACTGAATACCATCTATTTGCATTCATCAAAATTTAGAGTGATTTTGCATCATGTGATAATATAAGTACATCAAAGTTTAGAAATTTATATTGGAAGAATTTTAGAAATAAGGAGTCTACTGCACATGAGAATATTAACATTTTTATTCTTATATTATTGAAGAAGTTGATAAAATATGTGTTATCATTGCTTTTTTTTTTTACATGAAGAGGAACATTTTATAAACATGACAGTAAGGTGAACTAAACTAAAAATCTTTTACAGCTATGGGTTAAGACAGATGCACAAAATCCTAGGCGTGTTACCAAATACGAAAGATCAGTTGCCTGAGATACTGAGATCAATTTTAAGTAGGACTCTTTAACAAGGAAAAGTGAGAAAAAGCATTTATAATTAGCCAATAAGTAAGTTAAAATCCTGTAAAGTAGTTATTGATGAAAAGCAAGAAACGGAGTAACTTGCAAATGCCTTTAAGTATGCATACAGTTCACAAGGGAAGATGCATGTATTTATTCCTTATTTACTATTTACTCAATAATTGATATAGATTATGACTTTTGATATTTACCTTTAGGATTTCTGTGGTGAAGATTGGATCTCATTTATGTTGGAAATAGATTGATTTGGTCTTAACCACATTTCCATAAAACTACAGTATCCTACAACTTAGAACATCTACTGAAATACTACCAATGGACATACAGATTCATTTAAAGATTAAACCTATTTTTACTTTCTGTGTAGAGCATAAGACTATGTTCCTTAACATTTGTTAGTCATCAGATCAATACTTAGAACGGCAGCCTCTACTACAACATTGCCTATTACTTTTGAAATACCCCAATCTATGAAGGAAATCCAAAATACCGAGAAGAAACAGATGTAGTATAAAAAATTGTATACAATATCTAAAGGATATGATACAACAAATACATAGGATATAGTTATCAATGAATTTGGGAAATAAAGCTTACTACTTTGATTGGTTCAAAAACGTACAAAATTTGGGGGAGGGGATGGGGAGTGGGAGCGGGGGAGGAATCAGTGTAGTAATTTTGGATTTTTGCAGAAGGTTGGCTGTTGCCTTGCTAAGCCTTATTTGCAAAATTAATTCAAATTGGCTTGGATAAGAGCACTGTCATGTGGATTAAAAGCTGGCTGAAAGACTACAAACAGAGGGTGTCTTGAGGGTACCACAGGGATCACTGCTAGAACCAGTCATTTTTAACATCTTTATTAATGATCTGGGAGAGAGTGTTAACAACATGCTAATACAATTAGCATGTGATACTAAATTGTGAGGGGATAGAAATACTTGAAAGTTAAAAAAAAAAAAAAAAATGGGACAAGGCCTACAGAGAGATCAGTAACACTGGCAGAAGTACCACAGTGAGCTTCAGCTTCAAAAAAATGCAGCCCAATTAGATCTCGTGAGGAGAATTTGGAAGATGGATAACATACTTGAAGAAACTTGGAAGCAATTATGTAGGGAAAAAAAAAAGCTAAAAGTAGGAGTGATAATCAACAGCAAACGGAATGTGCATAAGCCATGTAAGAGGGCAGCAAAGGAGGATGGTAGCAACTGGAGCAACCTGTGAGTTCCTAGGGCTATGGGTTAGGCTCTCAGCAGCTAAGTTGGAAAATTTTAAGTTTGTTAGGACAGGCTGCAGTTGGGAACAGTCATAAAATGCGACAGATAAGTTGTTTATGGGTTTTCTTTCTTTCTTTGGATCTAACATGATGTTCTAAAGGCCACATTGCTTGAATGTTGCAGTTATTAAATATGATCATTTAAGCTAATACTGAATAGGGACATGTTACTAAATTATTATTCCTGAGGTACCAATGGCAAATATCTGGCAGAATCTTAAATAATGAATCAAATCACAAATAAATAATGGAAAATACAGTAGTATGGAGTACTTCTGGGAATGAAATCAATTTAGTGCACATTCAGCAGCAAATAAACATCTTCAGATCTCAAAAATTTGATATTTCTATAAGTGAAATATAAACGTTTTCTATATCAGATTAATAAATGCAGACTGAGTCATGGTTATGCGATACACCTACTACTAAATTCTTAAAGAAATAGATTGTTTTTCTTAAAACTTTATTCTGATCACTTCAAAAACTAGTGAACTGTTTTTGGAAATTTCAGTATGCAGTATACAAAAATACAAGTCTTTTAAATAGTATTTAAAACAATATCTCCCCCCCTTGAACTTTATTAGTGTAAAGAGGTAACTTTCTTCCTGTTTATTGCATATATCTAAAATTTATTTAGACTTTGGAAAAATAACTTAATGTTTTGGAGGCTCAAGTATTATATAAGAGCATAAATGATTATAACTGCATTCATAGTTTAATTTAACTAATAATTTCTTCCATTTGAGATCTTCATTTTGATTTAAATAAAATTCTACTTTGTTTTCAGCTGGAATAGCTGTATGTTAATGTCAGCTGTTTGTCTGAGAAGTAAAAACCAAAAAGGTTTACTAACTTAAAAAAATGCAGTGCCTTCCTTTTTAAGAAGAATGAGTTACAGTTAAACCATAAAGCTACATGCAAGCCATGAAGTTTTCATCTGGTTGTAGGGGTTTCTCCATCCTGACTTTAAAAAAAACCCAAACCCTAAAGTTTTGGGTTTTTTTAGTGGAGAGGTCTAAAGATAGTTCTGGCGTACAACAAACCTGAATCATTAAAATTGTGGTCTTTCATTCTTTTTGTAAATACACAAAAATCTGATCTTCTCTCTGTTTTGCTGCTAACAGGGTGGCAAAATGAGTCTTTTATCCTCTGGATGTATTTTGTCATAATTGCTTACACATACATGTTGACAACATGATTTGCTTGATGGAAGTGGTGCTTCTCACTGTTCTTTTAGTTTTGTTAAAGGGTGTTTTCCAGACTGGCTGTTTTCTCTCACAGAACCTCCACAAAAGTATCACTTTATTTTGAGGATTCTGGATCCTCCTTATTTGTCACCCTTTTTTATCCACTAGAGTAAATCAACCCATTTATGTTAGGAATCTATCACATAAATGTCTTAGAAAGTACTCATTTTTTTTCTGTCTGTTGGAAAGAATCTTTCTAACCAGTTGAAGTTTAAACAGAGTTGCAGCAACAAGAATCTGTAAATTAAAGCATTGTTTCTCTAGTAGGGCTCAGTGTGATTTTCCAGCTTTATCAGCTGAAGAGAGGCAAGATTTGTTGTGGAAGTGTGTGAAACATGGACAGCAGATCATCTTCGCCAGCTGTTTATTCTTACATATCTGCTTCCAGTTGGCCCATACTACTTGTTCTGGAAATAGCCAAGCAGCTCACATCGTTGGAAAAGCATTTGCATTGATTTTGAAGCTGTGCATTCAGTGAGCACGTTTGAAGAGGCAGTGATAGCTCGAGCAACTTTTGCTGCATTAATTGTTCGTGAAACTAAAGGTGAATTATATTGGAAAATTGATCTGGATGAACAGTAACCATTATTTTATCTTAAAGCAGTTTACATAGCAATGTTATGTATGAAATGCAGTCTCAAAGACAGCATCTCCTATTGTAGCTCTGTGGCCTAAATGAGAAAGAGCTGAAAGTCTGTCTGTCACCTCTGATAGGATCTATACATGTAGCATCCATTCAGGTGTTTTGGGGTTTGGGGATGTAATTGTAAGGACTTTTTGTTACACGTACATTTCTGTGAAGTAGCTAACAGAACCTGGTGAAGAAGATGCTGGGTGAAAAGCCTTTGTGATAACTCATTTATGAGCTACACCTCTTTGAAAAATAATAGAAGTTTCCATCTTCTATAAAATTCTGAAAATTAAATCGACACCAGTTGTGAGTTTTGTTGGTTGCGGTTCCAGTAATCTATTTAGTATGCTACCAAAACCTGGGTCTGTCTGAGTGCTCTCTATCAATAACAAAGGTTCAGTTGTTTTATTTGCTTAGTGGTTTGCTCCAGCTTTAGTCAGCACGTTGAAATCTACATTTTAAGTGCTTTTTTGAAAGATTTGTTAAATAGATTTTTTCCTTCTGTTGATGATTAAGGTAATGTTTCACAGTTCCGGCCTGCAGTAAAATATACTGGGTTTTATTTGTGATTAAATAAATGCAAATCTGCATATATTTTTTTTTTTTTCCATATAACTTTAAGCTATGGGGCTACTCAGTCTATGGACATATTTATTCTACTATAGTACCAGCATAAGCAAATAAGAAGCTGGGCATGAAATTAGATTTTGATCAGATAATGAAGTTCTGTTTAAATATTCTTTATGTGTGTAATAGTATAGATCTACAATATTTGAGGGGACAAATAAAATATGCATCTTAATTTCTGAAGAATGAAGTATATCTTTGTCACACCTGTAAATATAAACAAATCGAGCTCATTAAGTGAGGTTTGTAAACAACTAAAGCTTGTAAGGTCACTTTGCAAATCTTTTGCAACTTTTTAATCTTCTAAAGGTTTTAAAATATTAACTATCTAATCCTTTCAAAAGCTCAGTGAGAAAAGCAGTAAGTACATACACACCACTCAACTCCAGGCAGCTAGAGCTAGGCTCCAATCTGGCATCCAGCACCATTTGCCTGACTCTGGATTTAAGTGTGTGTCCTGACTCCAAGTTGGGCTGAGACCTAGGCACACTTCAGTCCTCCTCTTTCTTCTTCTCCTGCTTTTGCATGCCGTGGTTTTCATGCGAATCCACCAGCCTCATGGATGGCAATGACCATGGAACACACTCCAGAGAGCACCACAGACTGTTCCTGCCCTGAGGTCTCGGTCCAGCTTAATGTTAGCCAGAGCAGATAAGAGAGAGCCAGTGAAACGAAGTGGCATTATTCCTGTTTCAGTAGTGGGGCGTTTTATCAAAATGTTTAAGCAAACAAGCGATCATTAGAGTGATCTGCTTGTTAGAAGCAGTGATTGCTCTTTCTTGAAGGCTGTATATTGCATATACTTATTGACATACTGTAAAAGTATGACTTGTTATTAATGAAAAGGCACTTGGCAGAATCAATTTACATAGACATTTGTTTGATTCATTATTGCTGGTCTTTGTTGTTCTATCAGTTATTTACTGAACTTGGTTGATTAGCCTATTATCCTCTCTTTCCATTTACAGTTGTAAAATCTTCTGAAGACTTTCTTTAATGCTTTCATTTTGACGTGTAAGGCTAAAACTAGTAAAATACACTGCACAGATGCTCTTCAGAAAACTCCTAGCAGTGATGTAGTACAGAGTTGCACAAGACATGTTAAACCGTCTAATTTTGCATTTCATTGACAAAGAAGTAAGCCAAACATTAGTGGTTAATTGTCTGGAGAACTGGTGGTAAAAACAGGATAATATTGCAGCTAATGTGCCAGATAAAAGGAAACACAGGAACTATCAAGGCTAGCATCTCTAGAAGGGAATATGGATTACCTAGTTTATTGCTACAAAAGACACCATCTGTTTTCTCTTTGCCCTGCAAAGAGGCAGGGACACTGTAGTTGTGGGTTGGATTTTTTTTTTTTGCGTTTTATATATGTGGAAGTCTTATCTTTTTTTTTTTTTTTTTTTTTTTTTACCATGAGGTAAAATTAACCCTCAAAAAGGGAACAGAGAAAATATTTTAAAAACTGTTTTAGCTGAAATTGGTGATAGAGTGTACTGCTTTAAACGTTGCTGTAATGTAAAGTAATGTAGAGACTTGTACTGCAGTTACACAGGTGCCAGAATGGTTTTGTTTTTAGGGAATCTCTATGACTTACGCATTGTGTGCAAGGTATGTTGTTACTTTTAAAAAGTCTTTTTAGGTGGTGTTGTTTTATAGCACTTACTAGTAATTTCTTACGGTTGAAAGAACTGCGTAGCATAAAACTGCTTCATATTGTATGGTTTAATTGACTATAATTAGCAATTTACCACACATTGTTTGAAAGGGACTGAGTAATCTCAGCTAAGAATATTGCTTATAGGATGAAGCGCCTGCACAAATTGCTTTCTCAAACAAAAAAATGTAATCAGTTTTAAATATCTAAAACAAATTTTGTGAAATGATGTAATGTTGTGCTCATTGTATTATAAGGAAGAAAACAGCACCTTATTTAAACGAGTGGGATATTTGAATGTTAATAACACCTGGTGGTGAATTTTATTATGGAGTAGTTGAGAACTTGAAGTATAATAGCAGTATTTCAAAATAAAAATTAACACACTGACAAAAACCGAAGGCTACATTTTAGAAAGAAACTAAGTTCTACGAGTCGAGCTCATGTTATCCACAGGCTGCTCAGGCACTGATTTGCAGGGGGAGGACTGGAATTTTCTTTGATAGTCTCCAGCCTGTAGTTTGTGTTTGCCACCTCCTGGCTGCTGCCCCGTGGGGGGCAAGGGGAAGCAGGCCTGGCCCACCTTCCCTCCAGGTTAAGGAGGGGAGAGCTGTGCTGCGTCAGAGGTGGATGCTCCCAGAGATGAGCAAACAGCAAGAGGAAAGCAAAGGGGGGAACAAGATGTGTTAAATACTCCTAGGCTTGAAATAATGAAATGCAACAGGATTTAACTTGGTGGAGAACCAGGGTGAGCCCAGCATGTTGTTTTTCCGTTTGCACCCTGTTTGGATGTTGGCTGGGCTTTAACCCTTGAGGGTCGGTACAGGCATAATTTTATAAGCAGTTTATGGTAAATAAGAGGAGATCATTTTTTCTTCCAGGGCTTTGTTTCATTAATTCCTTTGGTCTTACCAGGCCACAGCTAAGAGGCAGTTCCATAAATTTATGTCTGTTCCTCTTGCATCTGTCTTGGAATAAGACAGATATTGCTCTAAATCCTAGATGAGAAATTATTCGTAGCTCATTCCCATCTCCAGCAGCCTTTGAGAGAAGTATCATATTGCTCTCCACCATGACATCCACCATGTCACTCCTTGCTGCTGCATTTAATAACAATAGATTCACTAGTGCCTTTTTTCCCCTGTAATGTTCAGCAATGAAACAATTAACACTGACTTTTAATTTGTTATAATTTTGCTTTTTCATTAGCACCTCTTTTACCAAATAGGATCAGTTCACACCTCTGAATAGCTATGTCAGCCTGTCTGCAGCCCTCTGCAGGTATCATTGTAAACCTAACCAAGCCCTTTGAAGGTTATTGTCTCTGTCATATGGACTAGAGAATTTGGGGTTGGTGAAGCTAAGATTCTGCAGTACAGTTATGAAGGACCTAAACTAGAAGGGATAATTGTGCAGGCATCTTTTGCAACTACATAATTGCTTTATACAGCAGGTCATGATTGTGCTGCAGTAATAAATTGTAATGTTGTCCATGCCTTTTAAAACATTATCTTTGCTTTTGCATGCAAGGAAATAACAAATAAGATGTACTCCAATTTGCAGGTAATCCAGTTCATTTAATTCTAGTTTGCATACATCGCATTTCAGTTGACTTTATCACCACTACCAAAATCACCTTTTAGAAAACAAAGTCTGAATCGTTTTGAATAATCTTGGCAATGGTGAAAGTGTTGCTTTTATTTGCATTTGGTTTTGTTGACACATCTAACTTTTCCATTTTTTAAAAATATTTATTCAAGAAATATTTCTTTATCATTTGCAAATGTTTTCTATTTATTTCAGCAGCTTATTAAATCAGTCACCAATTCACAATGAACCCTGTTTTCTTAAAACAGTTGCTTTTAGGATAGTTGTAAGCAGTTCACTAACAATATGTTAAAAGCAAAACCCCTGTAAGGTTCCGTGCCACTCATGACTGCATACTTCTAGCTTTAAGAAAATTCACTATAATTTGAATAATTTTTATACATATTTTAGGATATTCATACAGAATACTTGTGTTATATATTCCTTTCCTAAAAGTGAAATTGCTCCTTTCATTTTAATAGAGATTTCGCTATCTAACAAATGATTTTTCAGATCCAATTACTGAATGTTTGATTCAAAGTTTCTGTGCTAGTCTCAAAATTAATGAAGTTTAGAAAGAACTGAATTTAAATGTGAAAGGGAATTTCCAAATACACAAATGCTGAGTTTTCACTGAAGAACTCACTGCTGGAAAGGTAAAATATGCTGAATTATCATCTGTAATTTAAAAAAAAAAAAATAATCTACCTGTAATGTTGTCTTGTGGAGTTTAATCATCAAAGGAAATGTTACCTGTACATTTCCCTTGGCAAACTGTATCAGAAGAACTAACAGGGACTTCAGTCCAAGCATGCAAAAACTGTTTCTGCTGTGAGGGTGTTATCACAAGGGGCAGAAATTGTTTTTTTGGTTGGTGGAATTTTTTTGTGTGTAGTGGTGCTTTTGGGGGGTTGGTTTGTTTGTTTCTTTTTTGTTGTGGTTTTGGTTGATTTTTTTGTTGTTGTTGTTTAATGTACAGGTCAGGACTCTTTTCTGTCCCATTAGGAATTTCAACAAGTTAGATAACATTTTTCTGTTGTTGGGGTTAGAATGACCTTTTACTTTCCTGTGGGAAGGTGGTTAGAATCAAACCTTTATCAGAATTAAGCAAAGACTAGGTATATTTGTTTGGTTAAAAAAAAATAAATTGAAATGCAAGTCTTCCAAACAGGTGAATGATTGCCTTCTGATAAATGCAAGTTTGCTTGCTTAATCACTCAGAGTTGTGTGGTAACAAATAATTATAATATCTGCAGTTTGATAGCATATCATATCTGCAGTTTGATAGCACGTGGGCTTATTATTACTTAGATGTAAATGTGTCACTGTCTTATCTTTTTCCTGTACCTGTGCTAAGTCTTATCCCGCTCTTAAAAATTAGATGATAACCCAATTTACTTTTTGGACTTCAAAGAGATTCTGACCTTTCTTCTCGTCGCCTTAATATCTAATGTTTGAATGTTTTAAGCTTACATATTTTCACTAAGCAAGTGAAAATCAAATTTCATATAAAATCATAAGATTTGAGCCCATTCATAAAGTACTTAATGGATTTAGCAACTCTGCTCCAAACTGATTGCCTATTTTCCAGTGACTGATGAATCAGCTTGCTCTTCCCCTTCGAAGGGGAAACACAGACTTTCTTTCTTCTCTTGGCGAAGACTGAAATGTAGGTGCTCAGATCCAAGCTGTTTTGTGCTTTGGTTTTTGGTGTGTTTTTTTTTGTTTGTTTTGTGTTTTTTTTTTTTTTTTTTTTTTTAAGCAGAGTTTTAATGAAAGTAATGTCTGTTTGAGGTCTCCTGCCCTGCTGTGGTTTCCGTTCAGCTTCTGCCAAGGGTCGGCAGACCTTTTGTGGACCCCCTTCTTAGCAAAGGTACGCTCATTTGCGAAATTGACTGTTGTTTGCTTTGTCACAGTTATTTTAGGAAGTGTCTCATCTTTAAGAATTTTGTCTTTTCTGTGGGTGAGGGTCAAATCAAATTGCTGCTCTGCAGGTAAAATCGGCACATTCATCTACTGCTTAAACTTTGTTCAGCTCTAATGCCAGGAACCCAGAACCATGAAAGCAAGCAACCTCCTTTGCCTGTCCTCCTGCTGTCCCTAAAAGCTCCTATTCCTATTTCTACCTACTACACTATTTTGGATGCTGAATATAGGGGGGGCTATTTTCCCTCGCACTAAGAAATAACTGATTAATTTTTTTCAGTTTGTATGGTGGTTCTGTCACTGAGTAATTGAATCTGTGAATTATTCATATACCGGCTAGTGACATGAAGTGTGTTACAAGTTTTCCAAGTATATATAACAATGCTTTTTCTAGCTGTATTGTATAATTTGTAGTGGAGGTGATGAATTCCATTTGCCTTACTGAGAAAGTTAATTCTGTTTTCAATTAGCATATGAAAACAACAGAATAATAAAATGTAGAAAGGAGAAGTAAATCTAAAAACTTGATTTAAGACTAAAGAAAACACCTGAGGGAGCACAACCTCGGGTTCACGCAACTAGAGAAAGCATATATCTAATAAGATGTATGGCATATAATGCGGGGAAATACAAAGTGAGAGGATCTTGCATGAGTTTCTCGATGCTTGTTGTGTTGGGGTTGCAGTACTTCATGCTGGGCACTCGGGTACTGGCGGCAGCCCGGCCTGGCCGGGCTCCTTGGCTCTGTGTGAGTGCTGAGCCAGGCCCAGGCGTGCTGTGGGCGAGGGAAGCTGAAACAGCAGTTCACAATCCAGGGTCGTGATTATTACAAGAAAGGACCAAAGCCTGAAAAAAAAATTGGTTTGTCCAGAAGCAATGCCAGAAATGCTATATGATGACTACTTCTGTAGATAAATGTTCTTTCAAAAATTGGAGATCAACTCCATTGCAGTTGCTCAGAAAGCCTCTTCTTTTTCTCCATAAGATGACCTTATACTGCGGTTTAAAGAATCTTCTGTTTCACAGAGGAGAAAACCCAGCTTTGTTGATACTAGGGTTTTTGTCGTTTTACATAGTTTTTAGGACAAAGTGAAAGAAAGGGATAGTTAATAACGTGCAAGAGTGAAATGGACTTTCTGAACTAACAGAATTGATACTTGTAACATACTGAATATTGGAAAAAGCGGGAATCTCAGTCAGAACCAGGCTGTCAAAGAATCAGTGAGCGTGCAAACTACTTCAAGGACGAAATGGATCTGGATATAGAGATTCATTCTTTAGACTGAAGAAGAGGACACGTTGTTCTAGCTCCTGCTATCGGAGAACTGGAGACAAATCTGTTTTGAAACGCCTGTAAGGCTGGCCCTAAGAACCAAATGATAATTTATCTCCAAGCTGTTTCTCCTTCAGATTTCTCACTTGAAAGATACTGGAAATTAAGTTGCTTAAATTGTGCTAGGATCTCTTTGACAAWGATTAAATAAGAGAAATTCCCAGAGTAAAAACCTCTAGTTGAAAATTGTAGCTTTAAGTGAGATTTTATACTTCTATCTAAGGARATGATGTTTGTTCTTGAGTGGACAGCAGACTGTCAGCAGATATGTTTGTTTATTAAGCAGAAAGTTGGAAACATTGTAAAATGGAGAAAATTATTGGTTTTATCATTAATGAAATCTAAGATGTAGATGACTGCAAGAATTGTTGTTTAAATTATATTCATGTTACTCATATGTGAAATCGAAACTTTACAAATTTTGCCTTTTTCCTGTCTTTTTAGCCAAATAGATATTTAACAGAACTAAGAAATTAAGCAAAGAAAACTCATTCAATACCGTATTGAATGCTATTTTGTCTGTCTCTTCTGCAGCAGCTGAAGTAAAACAAATGAAGTGTTTCTGGTCACATTCAGTTTATCAAGCATAACAAACTTGAAATATAAATAAAATAAAGCTGGCACCAGAACATCATAAGCTGGGATGGTGCTTGTCTTGAGCTCCATGACATTAATTCTAGTCCAGAAACATGGTCAGTTCACAGGTCCTTAAAATAATCTATTCACTTCCGTACGGTTGTGTCTTTGACTAGAACAAACTACATCTGCTTATTAGTTTCAGCACAGCAGAATGAGTAAAAGCCCAGCCAGAATTTATTTTGGTGTTTAGCTATGAMATATGTAAATTGTATTCTGCCTTACCTACACCATGAACACTGATGGGAGCTGGGGCACCTTGGTTGCAAAACTCTTGAGAGGATATCAAAGGTCAGGTAGACTGCCACCCCAAATTTCAAGAAAACATTATAAACTAAGATATAATAATTTATGTAACTGTACAGACAACTTATTTGTTTTGTCAGTGGCTGTATGAGGTGTATCAGATATTTAAAACATCCTAGAAATAGAATGTGATTGACTTGACCTTATTCTACTCCGGTGGTTAAAGTAGAACTTTATTGCGTACCTTGACAGGCGGTGACTGATGGTACACGCAGACTTGTCTAAATACAAGCAATCCTCTCATATACTCAAGGCAAAGTAATTGGCRTTTCACTCTGTCTGCACATTCTTGTGACTGCTGGGCCCAAAGATCCACCAGCACGAGCGCAATTATGTGAATGCCTGGAATCCTTTATGCCCGAAGTGCTTTTAATCAGCATGCAAATAATGTAAATAATGTAAACGTGAACCACTCAAGAAAAGTAAGAAGCCTCACCTCATATTTTTTTCTATTCAGTGATTATTATGCCTGCATTTATGCCATTAGGTATCCATATCATACCATACTTTTTTTCTTTTCTATTTTGAATGCTATAAATTTGGCAAGGCRACTTTGTGCACAAATTGCAAAACCAGTATGACCTGAACTAATACATTTTCCGTGAGTTGGGCTTTGTTTCTCATTTAGCTGTAAGAAATCTACTCAAAACGTGCTTTTCTTAATGTGTGTTGTGCTAAATGTAAGCCTTTGATCAGACAGTACATGAATAAGGGATGTTGGTTTTCTGAATTAAGTGGAAATGAGGCCTAAGGCAGCCTGCAGTCAGGATCAAGTACTAAGTAAAATATAAACTAGTTAAACTTTGCAACCTCCAAGGACAGGCATAATTTCATATGTTGAAAGAAATCTCATATTGTGAATTAAGAGTGATTTGTCTTATATCATGGCATTTATGCATTGTTACAGCTTTAAATGAAAGATTGAACTTTAAAAATACTTAAGTCTTAGAACAGAGAAAAAAATCTTTTTCTCTACTTCCTCATTTATTCATTAGTTATCACAATAATATATTTTACCCTTGTATTTTGCTGACCTTCTTTAAAAAAAAAATAAATCTGGAGTTCTACTTGTGTTTCCTTCTTGGTGACCTAAAGACATCATAAAAGAAAGTTAATTCTTTATTCAGTATTATTTGTCTTTTAAGTTCTTTTTTCTTTTATTTCCTGTGGCTCGCTACTCCAGCAAACTGTCACAGTGGAACAGATGACTCTTGAAGATGTGATGACCAAAAAGTAAATGAACAATTTAACAATATTTGTTCACATTTTTGGAATAATTCTGACACCGTTAGAGTTTTCAACCTTCATTGGGGAACCATTCATAGTTTCTTCTTTGAACACATTACTTTTGCATTCTTGGCTTCATTTATGGTCATCTGCTATCATTTTTCTTCCTTYTGTTTGATGATCCTTATATTTCAGTTTTCTCATTTTCCAATATATCAGCTGTGTTCTGTGCATCTAAATTTTGGTCATAAATACTAAGATTTTTACACTTTGATGTAAGTTATTCCTCAACAGTAACAAGAATAGAGCAAGACCCTTGCAACTCCCCCTGCAGCCCCCCTCTCCCCCTCCACATATGACCACAGGCAGTGGCAGCATTTGTGCCACAGGTCGTGAACCATTTAAAGAAGGCTTGTGTATCAGTAGTGGTGCATATGATGTGGTTTAGAAACTCATGCTCTGTATCAGTCTCATGCCCTGCAGAGCTCTATGGGCTGTTGTTTGCAGGTCACCAGCATTTACATTTTGTACAATCCTCATGAGCTTGGATCACATAACAGGAAAATCTAAATGAGTCCTTTCATTTTTTTTCTCAGAGTCCTCCAGATCAATCCTCCTTTTTTATTTTTTTTTTTTCCTTTTTTTTGGTCTTTTTTGTTTATTTTTCTTTTCCCAAATATGGTTAACTGATCCAGGCCTTCATATATATATGTATAGGCATATTGCTTAGACAAAATGGGAGTTGCTAATATCACTCAAGAGAAATGCTCCCCTGTTTGCGTGGCACTCGGGTAGCTACGCAGTGTCCTGTTGGCTGGAAACATTCTGATCTGCTCTTCGTTGCCTTGTTTGTCTGATGTAGCCTCACTGTATTTTGTTTAATTAGGTTTTCACTTGATGCGTTTTAGGGGTAGTGTGTCATTTTTTACTAGATATGTTCATTCATTAAGAAATTATTTATTAGAAATATTTCATTCTTAGCACAAACCTTTCAAGCTAATAAATAGAAACTGTTGTGGGTGTTCTGTCTCAAAACTGGAGACAAGTGTCTACAACTTTTTTATGTCCTAATTTTATTCTGTGCACTATTTAGATAAATTATTGCACATTATACATATATTCTTGAAAAATTTTGGTGCAGTTGTGTAATATTTTCTTGTGTTGTGTTATCAATGGCATTTCATTGAAGCCATTTCTCATTTCAGATGGAAACTTTTAATTGACTTAACTTTCAGCCTCCTGTGAAAACATAACCCATAATACTGTAACAGATAGCAGCTTTAGTATTTTTATAATGACAAAGATGTTAAAAGGTTTAATCTGCACAGAAGCTTTGCTTTTTTAATCTAATAATTCTGCCTTTATAAAATACAAGAACACTTGATATGGGGCTTCATCACTTAAAGGAAAAGAAGATAGCTTAGGTATTTATTCATTTTCCTATGTGGTTGTCAGTAATGCCACAAAATGAATACAAATTAGCGTACCATTTTTAGGTGCAAACAMAATTTATTATGTTCTCTGAAACTGATATCACAGAAATTTTATTTTATTTCAACTTGTATTACATTCAATAAACTCTGATAGCTTTTCCGTGTATAGTGAAAAAAATGGGTGGTTGCCAAGATGGCGACAATAACAGGGTTGACCGACCTTTCTGCCCGTGTCTGGACTTACCTTACCTCTACTACTACTACTCTTTTCTGGAGTCCATATAATATAGTGACTGAACAGCATGATGCAGAAGATTAGGAGACCGTAATCTCCACAGATTTTAATTAAAAACTAAAATACTGGCTTTATTCATGATTGTGAGGATACTAGTAAGCCCAATCTCTTTCTTCAGCACTTAAATATAAAACATTTATATTCCTCAGTAGCTGAGCAGCACTTGGAGGAGATAGGTGTAAGATAATGATTTCCAGAAGCAAGTCAGCAAGAAAGACAAGTAAGAAATATATGGTAGAACAGGATTTGAAACAGGAAATCAGGAAGGGTAATTATTGATAACTCTTCAAACAAGTAATTTATACAGATATTCAAACAAATACTTTATCATCTATTATTTAGTTATTCAAATTAGGATATGATTTTGAGTAGGCAATTCGCTTTGGTTTGTTTTAATTATTTCCTAGTGTTAACTCTTAATCAAAAAGCTCGTGGCATATTTTTAGTCATTTGAAAATATTTCTACAGGTGTATTTAATGTACATTTGTTGTTCATAGCTTGTATGCACTGTGGCTAAAGTTTCAGTTTTACGGTACAGAGCAAGTTTTGTTGGAAGCTATGAATAATCATATTCAGTGCTTTATGCATTCCACAGATTTTTTTCCTAGCATTGGGGGGGAAGCATTAAGAGAGTTGTCAAATAAACATTTTCAGAATTTTAAGCACTTAAATCTTGCAGTCTGATCTTACAGTCACCTCAGTAGGGTCAACACTGTTGTTATGTAATTTTCCAAGTTCTTTTATGTGATGCATAACCAAACTTTTAGTCTTGTAATTGTGTTAGCTTGATGATATTCAAGTGGTATTTGAGAATATGATGATGAACAGCAAGAATGCTTGCTGTCTCTTTGCATCAACTTTTTTCTGTGAATTATTTCCGGGGGAAAAAAAAAAACAAAACAACAAACCATAAGAAGAGATTACTTGCAAAGTTTTCATGCTTAGCTTTGCTTTAGGACCATAGGACATGTAAAAATAAAAATAGCCTGCTAGATGTTTGTACATCTAGTCTTTCTTTCCATTCTCTTTCTTTGGTAAGCTGATATACAAACCTCAAAGCATTAGTGGTGTCTTAAGCAGGACTTTAGACGAGGAGACAGGGAAAATAATACAGCAGTGATATTTGACACACWGTATGAAATATCAACAAAAACCCTATCAACATTGCTAGCCATTTCTTCATATTGTATTGAGACCAGGTAAAACTGCAGAAGTATTTACGTTTAGAGCTACATCGCAGCTGTTTACAATTGCTATTAAACTTTCAGTTAATTTGTACCTTTTTACACTTCTTTAAATTGATAATACAGTGAAAGCCAAAGCAGAAGCTTTGAACTCTTTTTAACATAGTGTAAAACAGTAGTTTGGATATGTATAGCCTATGCTTCCTCTTTGTAAGTGGTTGTTTAAGGATGATTTTAAGAGTCAGTACTGTTCATTTTTTCATTACTGATCACATCAGGAAAGGAGAGATGCAATTCCTGATCACTGTTACTAATGTCCATCTCATAAAGAAGGTCTTCTGGAGAACAGCCAGCAGCTTTTTTTCTTCCTGTTCATTAACTTGTAGAGTCAAAAGGATGAAGATGAGAATTAGGCATCAGGGAAAGTGTATCTCATCTCAAACCATAACTTTGCATCTTAGTTTTAACAGTCAGTCCTTAACGGCAGGGTACGTATCAAGCACCCCATGTATTTCCTGTGGCCTAAAGAAACACACTGTGTATGGAAAACCAAGAATTTGTTCATAATCTCGTTAAATTCTTAAGTCTACTCAAAGAACTATTAGTCTTGTWACAATGATATTAATACTTATAGACCAAATTATGCAACTATTACAGCTCATTCCTAATAATGATACAGTTAGAACTGATATAAACAAAACTTTCTATAGGTACCCCTTTCTCTGGTGTTACCCTTACTTTTCTTAAAGCCTCTCAGGGGCTAAGACTGATGATAGTAGTCTTATTTTAGCAAAAAAGCAGGGTGGAGTTACGGTGAGTGGTCAGCACTTCAAGTTCTTCACCAGAAATTGTTGATGTTAATGCTCATGGTTCCTTTCCTCTCTTTTGCGGAAGGAGTATGGTGTTGACCTAGAGTGTTTCTTCCTCTACAGTTAGGGTCTGCTTTGGTTCATTTTTATTGTTTTGCTAACACAATCTGTTAACTTGATCTTTATTTACTGGTAAAACCATTTTTTGTTCCCCAGCTCACAAGGTTGCAATCCCTTAATGACTAGTGATTGACTGTTTCCGATTTGTGTTTGTAGCTCTGGCAGCTTTGCCATTGTCCTGTGCTCCCACTGTCAAGGCCTTTGCTATCATCTGGTGTTTGTAGTTTCAGGRGACCTGTGTTTAAATCCCCTGTTTTTCTTCAAGGTGTGGTTTTCTGATAGCCTAAGTAATGTCTCATTACCACAAACTAATCACACATACATCTTTGTTCTAAGACATTAATGATGTTAATGAATCACTTGACAAAAATAACGATCCATTAGAAAACATACATGCATAAAGTAACATGTAGACATAGTACTCTGGTAACCATTTGCAACCTATATCTTCTGGTTACAGCAATTTCACTGGTTTGTTATCAGAAGTACTTTGAAACAAGTTAAATAGGCCTTTCCCTCTGCAGCAACATCAAACTAAGCAGCTCTTGCATTTAGCAGTTAGTTCTTTTCTTCTGCCCACTTTTTTCAGTACAAATTCCAGCTCAGGTCCATTTCGTCATCTGGTTCATTTTGCAGCCTCAAAAATATTTTTGCCAACATAACTARGGGGGGAAGGAATGATTAGTTGTGGGGATAGGAAAGAGGGAGAACAGACATTGCTCAAACCATACTGCTGTTAAAGGGAACGCATATGCAACTACACCTTTAAACATCCAGTCTGATCTCCCACACATCTTCTCTGGTGTTTATCAGAGCAGAGAATGAAGATGCAAGGACAGAGAAGGAGGGCACAGGAATGCAGAAAAGCCTCCTGACAGTCACAGGAAACTGTAGGAAATTGTCGGCAAGAGAAAAGCAGGGAGTGAAAGATCTTGTGGTAAGACTGAAGGATCCTAAGAAAAGTTACAAGCTCTGGAAGAAGTTGGAGATGTATTGGTTCATAGGAAAACTATCCAGAACAGTGAGGAAAACCATGCAAAAGTAATTTTCTTTCTTTTTTTTTTTTTTTTTTTTTTTTTCTCCCTAGGTCTGTGTATTTCTCTATGCTGCTAGGTAAAGCTGTACCATGTTCTACATATCTTGAGTTCTCTTTCACAGTGAATCTAAAGAACACATGGAACAGAAATTCTTGTGTATTATCAGAAATAAGGTCAGCACTGGTTTTGGGGGCCTAAAACAGTTTGGCTTTTGGACTGCTTTTCTGTCAGATATTAATAGGCAGATACCACAGCCAGGAAATAAGCCAAGAGGCTCAGGGATTGAACAGTGGGCCACCTTAATATGGTAATCTTACACACTGCAAAACAGCTTTGGAGTTGGAGGCATTATAACTTCAGACTAAATTATCAGTGTACAACCTGAGCTGAGTAGCCTCGCTGGCAGCAAGGCTTACTAATCTCTCTCAGTGTCACTGAAAGATGACACATTGTGGCCTGATGGTTGTCACAGAGCTCACGGTGGGAGKTGAACTTGAATTGGCAGGGAAGGCATACAGACAATGCCTGTGATTCAAAGAAACTTCAGCAGCTACGTGGATTAAGACCACGCACAGCAAGTGTGAGCATTGCATAGTAACAGCTCATCCAACTTTTAGAGCTAACTGCAAACCTCCAAACAGAAGGTCTAGCTCTTTGTGTTAGGAGCTATAAGGAGAAGGAGGGAAGGAAAAAAAAAAAAAAAAAAAAAAGCAGCAGCCTTGTTTGGTTCTGCTCAATGCTCTTCTTCCAGCTGGTGCAGGCTCAGGCAAACATGGCTGCAACAGTTGCAATTGAACTGTATTTTCAACAAGATCGACAAGCTTTTCATTTGTGACCAAGGGACATTTAAACGTGTTCAGAGCATTTGGTTTTGTTTTTCAAAAGCAAAAGGATTTTTGGCATTTTTCAATATCAGTCCAATACCTGGACTTGTGCAAAGCATTTGTCACTGTCCSGCATGACATCCTTGTCTCTAAATTGGAGAGACATGGATTTGATGGATGAACCGCTCAGTGGATAAGGAATTGGCTGGATGGTTGCACTCAAAAAGTTGTGGTCAATGGCTTGATGTCCAAGTGGAGACAAGTGGCGTTCCTCAGGGGTTGGTATTGGGACCGGCGCTGTTTAACATCTTTGTTTGCGACACGGACAGTGGGATTGAGTGCACCCTCAGGAAGTTTGCTGATGACACCAAGCTCTGTGGTGCAGTCGACACGCTGGAGGGAAGGGATGCCACCCAGAGGGACCTTGACAGGCTTGAGGGGTGGAGCCGAGAAGGCCATGAAGTTCAACAATGCCAAGTGCAAGGTCCTGCACAAGGGTTGGGGCAATCCCAAGCACAAACACAGGCTGGGCGAAGAAGGTATTGAGGAGAAGGACTTGGGGGTGTTGGTTGATGAGAAGCTCAACATGACCTGGCAATGTGCTATTGCAGCCCAGAAAGCCAACCGTATCCTGGGCTGCATCAAAAGAAGCGTAGCCAGCAGGTCGAGGGAAGTGATTCTCCCCCTCTACTCCGCTCTCGTGAGAGACCACCTGGAGTACTGCATTCAGCTCTGGAGCCCCCAACATAAGAAGGACATGGACCTGTTGGAGCAAGTCCAGAGGAGGGCCATGAAAACGATCATGGGGATGGAACGCCTCTGCTATGAAGATGGGGTGAGAGAGTTGGGATTATTGAGCCTGGAAAAGAGAAGGTTCTGGGGTGACCTTATAGCAGCCTTCCAGGACCTGAAGGGGCCTACAAGAAAGCTGGAGAGGAACTTTTTTACAAGAGCATTTAGTGATAGGACAAGGGGTAATGGCTTTAAACTGAAAGAGGGTAGATTTAGATTAGCTATAAAGAAGTAGTTCTTCACTATGGGGGTGGTGAGGCACTGGAACAGGTTGCCCAGAGAAGTTGTGGATGCCCCATCCCTGGAAGTGTTCAAGGCCAGGTTGGATGGGGCTTTGAGCAACCTGGTCTAGTGGAAGGTGTCCCTGCCCATGGTAGAGGGGTTGGAACGAGATGATCTTTAAGGTCYCTTCCAACCCAAACCATTCTATGAGTCTATGATTCTGTAATCTGTGTAATCTGAAAGTTTTTCTAAATCTGCACCTACATCAAATTTTTAACTGTGTGTGTGAGAAGACTCATTTTTAACAGCCTGATTTGTGGCTGGAGCTGTGGACAGAACCATTTTTCCCCACTCTCTGCTTTGAACTATACTTATACTAGTCATTGTGGCTCACAGTCTGAAGACCTAACATCATAATTTTCTTTGCATGTAGCATGATTATAACTAAGTCAGAAATAAGAATGCTATGAGTGTACTAGAATATTTTTGTGAGAAAAACACAAAAAACATGTCTGAGGGATATTTAAGGCAGATTTTGTGGAAGAATTTTCTTAAAAGTCTTTTTTTAATTTCTTTTTTTTTTCAGAAATTTCAATTAGCTGATGTGAAATGGAACTCAGTAGTATTTTTTGTGCTCCCTTAGTATCTTTCAGGCAAGGGTTTTAAAGTGCATCACACATTCGTGGCAGAACCCATACCTGAAACTCAAATTTCCTGGCACATGTAGGATCTAATTAGTGGCCTTGGTTTCAAGTGGATGCATGTGGTTAGATAAATACACATGTATTAGTTTCTATAGAGCAAAACAGAACTGAGCTGAGTATTTACATTTGCACTTGTAGGAGCAGGTTCTAAATTAACTTTTATTTTCTCAAATATCATATAACAGCTACTGAGAACAGGAGAAGCAATTGAATATGATTAACCTGTCATTGTGTTAATTATATATTGTGTAAGGTTAGGATGGTAACAACACTTCATCAGTTTTGTTTCAAACAGAAGACTGCTAGGGAAGTGAGGATTTAGTAAATTTTGATTCCATCACACATGCTGAGGTTAAGCTCAGTTAGAAGAACTTTATCCCTGAAATTTCTAATCAAAGTTTAATCACTCGATTAACTTTCTGAAACTAGAGGATTGACCTCAAATCTTCAGCCTCAATAAGAACTTTGCAGTGGATAAGATTCAGTAGAGAACACTTCTCTATATCCAGAAAAACCTTTCTTTACATTCTTTAAGGATGCAGTTAGCCTTCCATTATCAAATCAAGCTTCACTGAAATTTAAACTTTATGACTGGTGCCATCAAAATTACAGTCCACTTGTTATTTGGCTTTACAGAGTTCCTACTTTTTCTCAGTGTAAAAATATAATTACTTGTTTACGAGTTAATGCTGCTTACCTCGATTGAGTTAATGGGAGGTAGCATCCACACTGCTGTTAGTCATTAGTTTCTTGTTGAGACTGATATGCTGCTGTAAAGTTTCTTGCGGTGTCTTAGGATGTTCATCCTGACTAAGCATCGGGATGTTTTTGGTGAAAAAAAGATCAACACAATGACCAGCCACCTTCAGAAAAATGTGTCAAAATAGCTTTCTGCACATATTTTGTATTGTTATTTCTCAGCTGAACTGATTCTCAGGGGTCAGATGAGACTTCATTCAGCTAGAGCTTTTTCAGACGTGATAGCATGCCTCAGGATACTCATTCAGATTTGCAGAGCAGACAGTTGGAGTTCATGTGACACTTTGGCAAACTGTTGTTACTTCAACATTGTTCCTTACAGAAAAGCAGAATTGTAGCTTGACTGAGTTGCCAGCATTTTGTAGTATTTGTTGTCTAGATTTTCCCTATCCCTTAACCTTGCTTGGTATTTTTTCCAGAATATCCCTGCTATTGCCTATTTTACCCAAAATTAAAACTTATATTTAAAAATACCTAGTTTACAATTGATTTTAAATGCATTTATTTTCTTTCAGTGTGTCTTCCTTCCCCCCTCTATAAAGCTTTTACTGAATCTTTCAGATTTGATGATCTATTACTGCTGAAGAGCAGAAAAGGATAGCAAGATTTCTCTCCTTTGTTTACTTTTCTTTGGAGTTACACTGGCAGCTTTTTCATGTCATCCTTTGCAATATGGTGTAACATTTGGGATTATCAAAAATCCCTAGCTGTTAGGTACTTGGATTACACTTAATTACAGTGAGATTCCTATTCCTAAATCACTTAGTACAGATTGCCGTATTCTCAGGGTGTTAACCCAAAGCAGTCAGCATACCTGAAGAGCATTTACTGGGCAAGAAATTGGACTTTTTCCAGCCAATTACCAAATGCTAATCAGAAGATGAAGTAGGTCAAATGAGAATTAATAACTTCTCTTGCTTGTCTTTGCTCAAATTCTTTGGGCGGGCTCCCAGGCAAGGCTTCAGAGAGGTCACGACTTCCACGGGCAGATGTTTTACATGCCCTGGCTCATTTCATTATGGCTCTTTCACACCATGTGTTTCCTGTCGCTAGGGCTCATCTAATTTTTGTGTGATTGATAATTCTTCCTGAGGTCCCTTAACTCACACCTCCTTTTTATGTAGTACTGGTAATTCTATAGGTAAGAGCATTCCCAAATACCTCCCAAAAATCTAGCAAGACTGGAACTGGTATGGGAAGCCAAATTCAGAGCCAGTATAAAAGATTATATAAACATATGTGGTAGTAAATTAGACAAGGAATATGCTTCCATGGTTTGTGGGCCATGGACATTTTTGGCGAACGCTTCTCAGTACATCCAGTGAATGATATTCAACAGTAAAATTTGGAGTGTTTAATACAAAGGTTGATAAAGAATTTGTGATAGTCCTCAAAACATTTTGATGTTTACCTGTGGTCTACTGGTACAAAAAAGTTCTAATTCAATCACCTATATTTAAGGAGGGAAAGAGCGCAGAAGATGCTGAATTTCTGTAAAAACCAGAGATTTTAAAGATGTCTGAAAAGTATGATGAAAGAATTAGAGTGCRTTTTTAAGCTTTAGTCTAGGTTTCAGTTTATGTGACTTTTCAGTAGTACTAAGGTGGTTATCTGCTAATGCTACTTAGTACTGCCCATCCAGTAAATTACACAATTTCTACAACTTTTTCCCTTTTTATTTATGATAACTATTTATGTTCCATGGAGAGGCCAAGACCTCTCCCTCCCAGAAGGAGCACACAAATGTAGATTCTTTCTTTCCTCTTCTACTGTCTTTAAATCCTGATTTTATGGATTCTTTTGGGTTTGCTTTTGTGGGGTGGTTGTTTTTTGGTTTTTGTTTCTTTGTTTTCGTTTGAAATCCAGCAGTTCTAAGTAATGCAACTTAAACTTGATCAGGTTTATAGAAATATTCAGAAAGGATGGTTTTGAAAGGAAAATGAAACAGCCAAGAACACATTAGATAGGTTTCAAAAATTAGATAATTTGGCTTTGATTTGTTTTGAAGAGAAAGAGTGATGTCTGCTAAYTGCCTGGAGTTAGGAGGAAATTTCCCCTTGAGGCTTTCTTAYGTCTTCTGAAACACCTTATACTGTCAGTGTCACAGAGGGAGCATCCTATTAGACTACTTATGCTGTAATTTTTATATTTTATCTATAAAGTACAACTCTAAAGGGATCATGGCAGGAGAAACAAAGCACATCTTGAAATACAATGACCTCATCAGTGACTAAGCCTTTAATGAGATTAGAAACATGCATAAATATCTTCCTGAATAAGGTCCATGGTGTGAAGAGTAATGTAAAAATATATATTATTCAAATCCTTCCAGCATGGACAGTATAAGAAGATGTTTTCATTTAGTGCTCGGCATTTTATTCCTTTGCTTAACACCATTGAAATCTCTCTTTACGCTTCTTAATTTGAACACTTTTTAAAAGGTAGTATTTTGGAGTGGTTTCAAGGACCTTTAAAGTGGGCAGGGAAATGGTTCTTCCTAGAAGTTCTGTCAGAACAAAGTTATAGCTTTGCATCTGGAAGTCTAGACCCAAGGACTGAAGCTTTCTGCTTTTATGATGAAAGACAAATGAGTCATTATTCTAATTATACATTTAAAATATCAATAGAAGTACCCAGTAAGTAGCAGTAAACATCTCTATATAAATTTCCTGTTATACTGATTGTATCTCATATAATAGCACATTACCTGATTGCTGTTGATCAGCAAAATGAAATGAGATTATATTTATTACTTTTCATTGTTCGGTTTCATCATAATTTATTATGGTAAATGTGAGAGGTAGAAAAGTAATTGCTGCTGCATTTATGTTAATCAGTCATTATTTTTAATATCAAACTTCTTTAAAATATATATATGGAATAACTTAAATCACGGGGTTTTTTATTGTACACTCAAAATGCAATAATTGTTTGATTGTTTTAGGCTTTAAAAACAACAGACGTTTTTGTAATTTTAACCTCCTACAGTTCTACAGCTTTCTTACATTACTGTATAGTTTAATTTTTCCTATATTATTAATATTTTTCTAAATATTAAGAATGATAGTGCAGCTGCTGTGCATATGTGTAATCGCTGACCTTGGTGACACTCTACTTCTGCRTTGAGGATCCCAGAGTGAAGGTCAGTTTGCTAATTTCCTACATGGATAGAGCATAAACTTACTCTGAGCTTTCTCAACTACTTTATTAGCAGGTTGACTTGCAGAAGAGTCTCTGCTCCCTTGATGGGTCATTTTCTCTATTTTGCTAAACCTGTTTTATGTGCCATCTCTGTCGTTATAGTCTGCAGAGATTCTTATATTTCCCTTACCTCTGTCACCTGAATGTCAACAGTCAAATTGCCAGAGTAGCCTATTTTCCAGGCATTGAACTAATGCAAACTCAAAATATTAGAATATTTTGCTGGCTTTTTGTATTTGGGTCATATTCAAATGTCCTTTGACTGGCAAAAGGAAAATACGTGACCAGGTGATAGTGAATTTTACTTGTGATTTCAGTGGTATGCACTCGTCCTTGTTTGATGTATCAAAAATCCTTTTGTGTACTGTGAATTATCGTATTAATAACATCTCTCAGAACAGAAATCAGTGGCAAGGTCTCCACTGTCCTGTGAGCTGGTTCTGAAGCTTCCTCCTCACAACGTGCAGTAAAACTGTTATTTATGTCCTCATTTTAAGCTCTTAGGGTTTCTGTGGGCTGCTCCTGTCAGGAGGCCGTGCRCTGTTTGTTCTGCCACTAATTTGCTGTTGTCCTTAGCGTCTTTAATGTTGTTGACAGAATCCAAAGGAGCATCGTGCCCAGCTGGGACAGGGCTGTTGCTCAAATACATTTTCATCTAATGTCCCCAAGTGGGAGGATGCTAATGATCATCTATCTAGTGTATCTGCAAGCACTGAAGATGTCTTAGTATCGTCTATGAGATGGGCTTCATGCCACCAAGGAGAATGCTGTCGAACCCATGGTGCGTTGCGGTGCGCTTCACATCATGTTAGAGAAGGATAAGTTACCTTTCCTTTTGCGAGAGGATGGGTCTTGTGGAGGACCCTCATCCAATGACGACCTGGGGCATTGCATTTATGTGTATGGCTCCCTGCAGGAAAGAATAACGTAGTTTCTTAGGTAACAAGATCTCTACCTCACCTTGAGACTTTGAAATCCCCATTGCAACCTTGAAAACTCCAYTCCCAAAAAGGTTGTCTCATTATTTTTCTTCTCCATCCCGTTTCCTCCCTGCAGATATCAGAATTCTCCTTCTGTTGTTTAACAGTGAGCAGAAGGTTGATTGTGTTGGCAAGATAATCTCAAATTTCTTGGGGTTGCTTCATAAATTCTTCCTTAATTGAAAAAAACACATTCTTTCTTCTGTGCTTCAACCAGGTAACTACAATGGAAATACGGTTTTGTTCCACTTAGGGTGCTAGCTGTCATTTCTTCCACTGCCTCATCACCCTGCCCTGCTCTTCAGAAAACATAGTCTTCAACACGCCGTCCATGTGTATATCTGTGATACTTAGAATCATAGAATCATTAAGGTTGGAAAAGCCCTTTCAGATCATCGAGTCCAACCATCAACCCAGTACCCATGCCCACGAAACCATGTCCTGAAGCACCACATCCACACGTTTTATGAACGCTTCCAGTGATGGTGACTCCACCACTTCCCTGGGCAGCCTGTTCCAATGCCTGACTACCCTTTCAGTGAAGAAATTCTTCCTAATATCCAATCTAAACCTCCC
>JASVER010000012.1:16789548-16967900 GCA_030449065.1 Oceanodroma leucorhoa
TAGACTCTCCTTTTTTCCCTGAGTCCCAGCAAAAGCTCCTTATTTAGCCAGGCCGGTCGTCTTCCCCGCCAGCTTCTCTTATGGCACACGGGGACAGCCCACTCCTGCACCTTTAAAACTTCCTCTTTGAAGAACTTCCAGCCTTCCTGGGCCCCTTTGCCCTTCAGGACTGCTTCCCAAGGGACTCTCTCAATCAATGGTCCTGAACAGGCCAAAGTCTGCCCTCTGGAAATCCATGGTAGCGGTCTTGCTGACCCCTCTCCTTACTTCCCCGAGAATCGAAAATTCTATCATGTCATGGTCGCTGAGCACCAGACGGCCTCCGACCACAACATCTCCCACCAGTCCTTCTCTGTTGGTCAACAGCAGGTCRAGCGAGGCACCTCCCCTGGTAGGCTCACTCACCAGCTGCGTCAGGAAGTTATCTTCCACACACTCCAGGAACCTCCTCGACTGTTTCCTCTCTGCCGTGTTGTATTTCCAGCAGACGTCGGGCAAGTTGAAGTCCCCCACAAGGACAAGATCGTGAGACTTCTGCCAGCTGCTTGTAGAACGTTTCATCGACCTCTTCATCCTGGTTGGGTGGTCTATAACAGACTCCCAGCAGGATATCCGCCTCGCCGGCCTTCCCCCTCATCCTAACCCATAAGCACTCAACCCGATTATCACAAACGTCAAGCTCTGTGCAGTCGAAACACTCCCTAACATACAGAGCCACCCCACCGCCTCTCCTTCCTCGCCTGTCCCTTCTGAAGAGCTTATAGCCATCCATCACAGCACTCTAGTCATGAGAGTCATCCCACCACGTTTCCATGATGGCGACCAAGTCATAGCTACTTGGCTGTAGCTTTTATGGGACTCTCTTCATAAAGACACATGCCAGGATGAAGATGCTGTATTACCTACCTCCCTCTCCTGATATTTTCCATTCACTGTCTTTTAGTCTTGGCTCTTGGTCTCTGGAAAGCATTGTGAAAGCTGGCTGCTTTGTAGCCTTCCCCTGATTTACCAGTTGTGGTCCTCATGGTGACCCAGAGCATTCTTCAAGAGACAGACAATTTAGATGATTGGAAACTTTGTACTTCAAAGGCACAGCAAAATTATGACCTAGTGTTTTCTACCTGCAATGTCCAAAGTGATCTTGTTATCTGGATTATAGATTTGTAAAGTCAGTAAGTAGTAATTAGATATACATATATTTATAGATAAAAATGGCATTGATAGTAGGTATTTTCACTTATTTTCTGAAACACAATAGGATATTGTAACTCAGAGATGCATTTAAAGGTACTATACTGTTGCCCATCTATCATTATTGTGTCTGGGTGCCTTTCATGTTAAATTGATAATAACAACATCTATAGTGGATTCTCTCGTAGTTCTTTTGTTTAGGGGGAAATGTTCAGATGCAGGATTTTTGATTCATTATAATTCATTCCTTTACTCTTGCAGGAGGAGGTTGCTTTAGTGTTTTAGATTCAAGGGACTGTCAGTTTTCTTCATACCATTTCTATAATAGAAGAAGAGTTTGAGGAAGAAGACGACTTCACAGTGATTTCACTGAAGTTTGTCAGGCTAGTTTTGCCTGAGATCCTTAAAAAGCTTGAGGGAAGAGGTAGAGTATGTGATGCTGTTATATGAACTAAAAAAATCCATTTAATGTCCATAAAGAATGAGGAAGTATCACATTCTAAACTTCTTATTTGTTGTGCAGTATGTTATATTCACCAGGACTGAAGAAAAGCAGGTTTGCTAGAGATATGATCTGTCACTGTTAGTATATCACTTGCCTGATTGGATGGTGAAAATTAAGTAGACCAGATAAAGACAGATTAGCAAGGCTTAAGATTTTTCCATGTTACAGAAGGTATATACTCTAAAAACATCAGAAGGTCAGGCAAAAGAAATCAATAGAAAAAAAAATAAAATTCAACAGACTCAAAGCTTCAGCAGCCAATCCTGCTTTTTTGTTTCAGTCTTAGATTCTCATTCCCGCTGACATTAGCATTTTGCCCTTCAGTGCAAGGCTACGAATAACATGAATGAAATGAATGAATGAAATTAAAATCTCTGGGGGAAAATGTTGGTTTCCTTGCAGTACCATCAGCTGTAGCTTTGTTGCAATGCCTCTCCCTGCAAACATCAGTAAGACCTACTTATAAGTTCCTACCTAAATGCTTTGTTAGTATGGTTCATACATAGCAAACCTTATCCTTCAGACCCTAGTGCTTTGAATTCAGCAGGCAATGGTTGAGCTCCATTTATCCAGGCTTCCTTTACCCTGATGCAAGAGGAAAGTGTGGTTTCGTGTAAGTGCACTGAGCTGATGGAAATGTTTGCCAGCTACTCTTCAATGCTGAGGTCATTTGAACAAATTATAATCGATGGTTATGATAAGGATTGCAAATGAGAAAATTCTGTTAACAAAATGCATCAGTCAGTTGCACATTCTTTCCTCTGTGCTTGTGTTTTCTATTTGTTTTTACTTAAAATAGCCATGACCTTCAGTTGTGTGTAATAGTGAAGCATAATTCCTATATTTCACAGTGTGAGTAATATGCCTGTACCTTTCTGAGAAACTAAACAAACAAATAAACTATCACTTATGTTGAATTAGCACTTGCCCTGGTAGTAGCCAAGGGTAAGTGTATTTTTATGTCAACTCTATGAAATCTCTCTCTGTGTGAACAGCAGTACATAATGGGCTGTAATAGGAATTTCTTACAAATCCCTCCCTGCAGGGATTTACATTGTCAGTAGTCTCCCACATATAATATGCCATAATTGAAAGGCAGCCTCAATCAGTTGGTTTTTTCTCCTAATTATACAATAATATTGTTTTATATGTCGTGTAAAGTCTTTTCATGTTTTGTGTATAAATATACTTCTAGCAATTCAGAAAGTGAAGTTAATTTTTGTCATCTTTTTCTTTTCTTCAAGACTAAGTATGTTTTCTTACTTTTTAATCACTGGCTTTCATAGCAGTAGGTTGTTTCCTGTAGTTTATTGGGATTCTGGCATAGTCAGAGACAGCTATAACATCAAAAACAAAGGCTGACTGAGAGGGAGAGAATTGACCATCACATAGGTAATTTTTGGTGAACTATGAGTCAAGATCTTTTATCATGCATTTATTTGTGGCAGAAATGGATATTTAAAAACAACTGATCTAATAATTGCATTACTTAATTAGCCTGAATTACATATATTCACAGATGATAAAAGTTTCTAGAAAACTGGGTAAACCCAAATGAAAATGAAAACAAAACTATAAGAAAAGACTGTGGCAGCTGAAAACCTTGGCACGCTGAAGTTATTTGTGGTGGTCACAAAGATTAAAGTCTTGCCGCCTTCTRTCTAGGCAAAGTAATCTTGCAACTTCATTAACACATACTGAAAATTGAATCACTGATAGGTGATGTGTCACAGGTTTGTCATCACTAATTTCCATACCAGATTTTTCCTGTTGCTTAAACCCCAAGATAATGTGAAATTCAGTCAGCCTCTGAGGAGGAAGTGAATCTGAACAAAGCAATCTATGTACGTACCTCTGAGGATGAAAAACTGAGACCTGAGCACTGGGAAGCAATCCCTACCAAGCTGCAGTGGTCTGCAAGTCTGGTCTCAAGCTTGGGGAAAAGGTTTCTCATTTGGACACAAGGTATGACTGTCCGGCAAGGAACATGAGGTAGGCAGATGCCCCACAGCTCTAGGCAAACCCTGAGGTGCCATATGTGGCTTTGCAATTTGGCTTCAGCTGAGTAAATCCTTTCACGACAGCTGAGTTAGGAGAGGCGATGTAGGCATGATTGCCATTTTAGTGCAAGTCTAATATAGAGCAACTGAAAGTGATGGGGGAGGAGAAGAGACACAGAAGACCTGAGCAGAGATTTAAAGTTTTGAGCTGGGCATTTTAATATAACAATCACTAAGAACAAGAGGCCAGATCTCACATTTTCCTCTTGCTGGTTAATAAAGGGCATACATAACAGTAAAGGAAGGAAACTTCTCAGAAGAAGTTGGAAAGGTAGCAGAAAAGAGTTAGAGGATATTTCAGGACTGGAAATTAACCCAACTGTGCAGACTAAAGAAACTCAAGGTACATAGTTTATCAAGTGAGGGGACATAACATCCCTTTTATACCAGTTGTGCTATRTGTTCTGTGATGCTGTCCATATAGGCTGCAGTTGTCTCCTCTGAATCTAAGATGTTCTGAGTTTTTATTTTATTCAAAAAGACCTTATGGAAGAAGGGAGAGTTTGTATATAAACACCTAGGAGCATTTCTTGACTTTTGGAGTGAACTTTGCCCTGTGGATGGAAATTGCCTGCTGAAGACTGACGGGGATGGTTATAATTGTATTGCTGAGATAACTTTTGGAGTAAGAAATATGATTATGATTTCTGCTTTGCAGACAACATGTCAGACAGCATTGTAAATGTGCAGTATAAATTGTATAAAAAATGAACTATTGATGTTGGCTGAAGAGATGKCGATATATATATAATCCAACAGTCAGAAAAGTCACACCTTTTTTCTTCTTAGGACAAACAGAGTGTGCTTACAAGTGTATTTGCCCCTTTTCTGTTTCTTTGCCAATTAGCAGATTGAATGATTGAAACTGGCAAGTTTATAACAGTTTGCATATTTTAAAAATTTAATTATCAGAAAAAAACATTAAATATGAAAGTCGTGTAATACAGACCAGAAGAAAGCTATATACCTGTATATTTATGACATCTCCAGAATAATGATTCCAGGGTAAATGGAAGGCTAACAGAGGGCTGAAGGCTGCAACGTTTACTCTGTTGTTCCTCATCTACTTGCCTTGTCTTCTGTAGAACTCTGTTGTTTACCCTTGATAGCAAAATATTTCCTCTTCTGCACATCAATAGTCATATTTTCTTCAACAGTGTATAGGTTGATATTATTAATTTGTTGTCTTTGCATATGATACTAATTTTCATGCAACACTCAAGAGAAAGGAAATACAACTGGTTTTTTTTAACCCTTGAAAGTTCAGTTTTGTTATATCTTTAGATAATTCATGTTCGTACCTTTCAAAAGGTCTTCCATCAATATGGATATTGCATATGCTATAATAATCTATGTATGCTCCTCTTCCTGACAAGGGATTAGCTAGTCTTTAAATTGCGTTACTCCCGTGTCAAATATAACTACTGTTCCTTACCAAAGCACCACCCCATGATGAAAATATGAGTGTTGAGCAGTGAAGCGTGCAGTACATTAATCCCACATTGGGAAAAAGTGTAAATTTGAACTCGGTTGCATATTACTTACAAAAGTAATACATTGGTTCTAAAACATATTATAAAAATAATTGGATTTCCAGGCATTAATTAAAACAAACTTCACCACAAACCAAAAAAGTTTATAGCTCAGATAGAGGCTTATAAGATTTAAAAGGTGAGTTGGCATATCTTACGTAATTACCTCAAGATTTGTACTCCAATGAAGGAAAACCACTTCCCCCGCCCCCCAAAGAAAAAAACAAAACAGAAGTTATGGCAGGTTTTTAACAGTATTTTATAATTGAGAAATAAGAGTATTGTGATGCATTTTCTACAAAATCTATCTTTCCTCACAGATCTGTACCTGCAGCACAAGTTTTAATTCACCAGAGCRTATTTCATATAAATTAATTTATCATGGGGATTACTTTTAGCACAACACATAATGAAAATGTCATTCGTAGTTTTCAAACATTGGAGTATTACGCTTTTTATTTTTAAAATGGTATTAAATATGTGCTACAGGCAGAAACATCTTTTAAAATTCTAAAAGACGCAATCACAGGGGAAAAAATCCCCAAAATATTAATGTCCAAATCCTTATTTCTTAATGCCAGGAGCAGCCAAATTATATGTGCAGGAGACCTTTCCATTTTTTTCCGCCACAAATTGCTGTTTTAGGGCCAGGCTAACGTGGTGGCACGCCAGGCAGTCAGCAAGAAAACAGAGGATAATGGAAAAAACCTTGAAAATACCCATACCGCTGGGATGCGCAGCACAGCCCAGCATGAAAGCCRTCATATGGACCCAGCTTATTAGTGCTGGCTCCATTCCACGTTGGCAGGACCCAGGCTGGCTCTCGCTGGCTCAGACCCCATGTTCCTCAGTGTTTTGGATCCAGAAGGGGCTTATTAGCTCAGGTGCATCGCCTTGCAGGGCCAGGTTTTGCCTGGGATTAAGCGGAGGCTAATAGGAACCCGGAGCTCCCTGGAGTCAGCTGAAGCATTGCCATAAGCAGCTGCACTGCTGACCTGGCTCGGAAATCTGTACATGGCTCTGCTAAAGCATCCTGCTGGACCAGAGATGCCTCTGCAAACTGCCAGGTCTAATATCTGAGCATCTGCGGTGCACTTAATMTACAACCCAGATAAACTATACGTGGATATTTCAGAGCTGAATGAACGGCTGTGCAACTAAACGATCTCTGACTCTTTTGCGCCTTCCCCTTTCTCCCTGTTTGCAGCTTGCTGGTTGACTGAAAGGGCAGTGAAGGTTGAGCTGAGAGCAAGCATGCACTGATTAGCAGGTTAGTTAACCAATTAGTTCATAATTTCTCCAGGCCTGTCTCTAGTTGTGTGGGGTGCATGTTGCTTACTCATATTTGAGGCATTTTGGAAGCTGTCTAAAAGTCCTGTCTGAGCTAGGTATTGTCATGAGCTGTCAGCTGAGCTGTCTGCTCCAAACTATTTGAAAAACAATAAAGTAAAAGTTTATTCATGTGGAATTTACTAAATCTGTACCAGGTAAGAATTAAAGTATTCGCATCTCTTTCTGATACATTTTAGTAATTTGGTTACTTCAGTAAATCTATGATTTAGAAATTTAGCTTATCTTAGTTAAATTAATAATCTACCTTGTCATTTTGCTAAATTGGTCAACTGTCAACTGAAGTTTTAAAATCAGACTAAAGGAGAGTGTCAAAAGAGAGAAGAGCAAATAAGATTACATTACTTTCTTCAATAATGAAGAGATGGGGAAACTGGATGTCTTCTATTCTGTTAATGATTTGAACTCTTCCTGTCATAAGGCATAATAATATAATAATATTGCATATTATTATAGGCATATAATAATAATTACTAAAAATAAGATATGTGGGTGAGGAATAAAAATGCTTACAATTACCTTTAAAAAATGTCTTTCTAAAACACCATGAACATCACCTGGAACTTATTAGTTAATAAGTACAAACAACTGTTTGTACTCTCTCCCCCACTACTCTCTCGGATACAATTTTCCTCTTGCCATAGGGAACATTAACTTTAAGAGTAATTTGCTTATCTTTCTCTATGCTTTCTGTGCTTTTGAGAGTTCCGTGAGATATTGAACATGGAGTTAATCACAGCAGTTAATATTTATATTGGTGGCTTCTATTGTCATGCCAAGTCTTGCTGAATCCACTGGTGGCCTGCTCTTTCAGGTTTGGACAATTTTTAATTTTTTATAAAATTAAATATTTTATACTAAAGAGTGCATAAAAGTAAATGGAATTAGATATATTTTGTAAATTAATATAAACATTCTTCTAACTATTCCAGCACACTCTATATTTCCGTTTCCTCAAAAGATACTTAAATTTTCAAAAGTATGCCTGAAAATAGTGCCTAAAAAGTATATTGAGGGGAATCAAGCCATTATTTTAGTTTGCTGATATGCAGATTTGCTCTGTACAAATTATTTTCTGTTTCCGGACATACCCACGGGATTCTTAGTAGAGAAATAATCAGTTTTAGAGAAGATGGCAAAAAAAGAAACTGAATATTTGGAGTCTTTTTTGTTTTGTTTTGTTTTTAATTTAAATTTTATTATCATAGACTCCAGTACAAATCTCATTAGCATATTTTCAAGCCATTTGCCCATCTTTTCCTTGTGGATCCTGGAACTTCTAGCTGTCACTATCCATGTTTTTGAAAAAAGCCGTTTGAAAAGGAGAGAGGAAAAAGCAATTTTATTTTAAAATATGACTCCTATCCTAGTAGTATTTTTGGTAGGTTTTTTTTCAGATTTTTTTTGTGGCTGCCCATTGCTGCTTTGTTCTCTTTTGTCTTTCTTCCACCTTTTATGATCTAGTCTAGTTTTGTGAACATAAATTTCTCTTTCTGCAGAACTAGTCATGTCAAAACGCTTTCTACCAGTCACTTAACTATAGTGGTATTCTATTACAATCCAAGGGATTGCTCTTTTAAGAATCTCATTAAAGTCTGAACAAACAATATGCAATGAAAAATCCTTCCCCAAGGCATAAAGACTATAGAAAATACTGCATTGCAAAGCTAGCTAGGTGGGATAATATTAGACAGGCGGTAATGAAAATATCAGAAAGATTTTATAGCTAAAAATGTGTAACAATTAGGGTCAAGAAAGCAGCCTGTTTTCTGATTTTAAACATTAAATATGATTAACAATTGAGAGAATGTAAACATGTAAAATCTTTCATCATAAGGCATTGGTCAGAGGTGGCTTTTCTCATAGACGTTTCATAAAGCTGCTGAAAATCTTACAGTAAAGACAGTATATTAAAGATCCCCAGAAAAAAATATACCAAAAGTTGTTTTTTAATAGCTTGTTATTAAAGAAAAGCAGTTCAAACAAAAAAAAATATAGGTACATTAATATGCTTTAAAGCTCACATGCTATAAATATTTTCAATAAATTTACTAGTACTAATTTTACTGCCTAGACTCGGACATAGTGTAAGAAAATCTTGCCAGTCATTAATCTGTGGGTAATTTCTGTTAGTTTTAAAAATATTTGTATTTAAACACATGGAGATCTTGAAATAGACTGGTCTATAATTCAGTATTTTATAAAATTTTACCTGTAGCCAGGGCTTACCTTTGTTTTATAAATTTGTATTTCTGAACAGCTTTTCTTTTGGTGGCTCAGCAGTTYGTTACTGGAGTTCTCTCCTTAGGAGAGAAGCACTTGAAAGCTCTTATTCCTGAAAGGGTGATGGGATTAGAGGAATGCTCCAGAGACAGTAAAAAAAGTATTCTCTAAATGAGACCCTTTGAAAATCGTTGTATTCTCTCGGTACTGAAACTTTTAGTTCTGGAGTTCTTGACAATTCCTGTACTCTTCTGGGTGGCCAAAGGCTAGTGCTGTTCAGAGCAGATAGACTTGTGCATTTTTTTCAGTTTGTGTTTTGGATGGAAGGCTGAGCATTTTTCTTTTTGATACGGACCTAATTACAAGTACTTATTGSCTCTATCACCTCCATTTAGAATCTGCTCTTGTTTCTGTAGCTGCATATTTGCCATAAAGACCCCAAGGGAAAGTAATCTAATTTAATAGAAACTGTCCCTGGATTAAAGCTTGAAAAAAGAGGTAATTAATGTTAACAAAAACCATAGCTTCTAAATAAAGATATACAGTAACTTGCTTTTGTGCACTTTGCACAGTTAGCGTTTTTATTTTGGGGTATAGTGCTGTTTGTCTTCATATCCCACTAATGTGTAATTTCTGGATTTACTGTAAGAGACGTTAACAAAGGTTCATCAACGGAACTAGTTTATCAAAACAGGAAGGTTTAGCTATTTGAGGAGTACACACTGTCAATTAAGACAAATAGTTATTGGCTGGTGGGAAGCTCATGAACAAGTAATTATAAGAGACGTTCCCTGTTGAACTACCACACATTATTAATCAGATTTCAAGTGATGTGGATTAGCCTGATAAATTGAGTTGCATCATTTGTACCTTTCTCCACTAAGGTCACTTGTGCTTTTTAATTTTGTTTGGTTTGGGAGTGGGTGGGTGGGAGAAAAGCTTTCTTTTAAATTCATTTAAATCATTAGTAACTGAGCTGAGAAAGTAATACGGAATCAAAGTTCCTACTTAACCCTGGCTAGATGCGATCCCCTTTGCAGTGAGGATGTGCCGCAGTCTCTCTGGAAGAGGTAGAT
The DNA here is from genome assembly GCA_030449065.1 of Oceanodroma leucorhoa. NCBI lineage: Eukaryota > Metazoa > Chordata > Aves > Procellariiformes > Oceanodroma > Oceanodroma leucorhoa. Next base: position 16,799,486 of record JASVER010000012.1, read on the forward strand.
AACCTTCCATTTTCCTTTCCACAGGCTCACAAAGGTAATCATTTCTTGTGAAGTTAACACAATTGACCAGTAAAAATTCTTAGAGTGACTCAAATCACAGAGATATAGTCTGTTTTCCCACGTACACAAGATTAGAAACTGTGGGTACACAGTAAGGCAGGCTGAAAGTGAYGGCAGGAGCGGTTGGTGGGAGGCTGGGCTGCCCTGTGCAGCTTGGAAACGCCATTTGGTCCTGGTTGCATTTCTCTCCGTCTCCTGTAGTCCAGAGCAAGGACTGCAGAATAATGAAGTAGTAGTAATTATATATTTCCAGATAATTACTTGCCACGTAGCTCAAGGCAAGCAGTCTAGTGAAGGCAATTCCATCGAGACAGGGGTCACAGGTAGGGTACAAAGCAGGCAGTGACTTGCTTGAAATCTCTGCAGAAGAGGTTTATTTTTGTCCACCTACTGGTATTCACAGAGAAGAGGTGCAAGTATAACTTTTAAAGTGCACTGTGGAGATACAAGTTTTCATACCACACACATCAGTGTAAAAATTCTACATTTCCACAACCAAATACATTCAAATTATGTATATCTTTAAAAAAAGGGGAGAGAGAAAAAAGTTCTTATTTGGAAATACTGAAGGCATACTGGACAGAAAAATCACTAAAGGTACAAAATTGTAAAATTACTCTTCCTATCTTCTGACACAAATAATTTTTTCTATTTAGATAAAATTTGGTGGCCATCTAGGGGTTGGATCCCTTTGGAATAAGAGTGCCAATGAAAGAGATCAACCCCTTAGAAAAGAGAAGATATGATCCCATTACATGCTTTAGCTTTAGAGGTGATGTGTATGTTTGTTTGATGCTCATTATTGTAGGTATAAATGGAAATAAAAAACGAACTTGTGTGTATTTGTGTTGTGGAATAAATAGACTGAATATTAAAGATTAGAGTTTTGAAAAACAGAGGGTAAAAATATCAAGTTGAAAGTAAATAGATACATCTGGGCCCTAATGGGTTAAAAGCCATTTATTTTTGTTTGCAATTGCTTGCATGTGTTACTAAATTAAAAAATAGACACCACCAAGAACTCTTTCCTGTGACTGTCCCCATATTCTATTTCATACCATGTCTGAACCCAACATACAGGAAAAAGGAATGTATAATTATATAGTCAGGACATGGAGAACTCTTAGGCCAGACTTGGAGGCTTTTTTTCTTTATCAGTGGTTAGAGCTTTGGGGACAATGTGGTGGGGAGAAATCCAGGCAGAGACTTCTAGTACATCTTTTGGCTTCAGAGGACCATGCTGCATACATATGTTGGATTTTGCTTTACTGAAGACATGGTTGTCTGTGTGATCTATACCATGAAGCTGAGCTCGTATTTCCCTGTCCTCCTTTCTCTGCTGGCATTGACAGGAGTGATATGAATAGTAAATGTGGGCATGATTCAGGTGTGATATTCACCCAAATTACTGGGGCTTGTTAATTTTTAACACCCTAACAATAATGTTAGAATTGTTACTGACCACTAACTACTACTCTCAAAGTTATTTTCTTAAGGGTAAGTTTGTTTGTACCTGGGCTGTTACAATGCCAGCTTAAACTGTAGTGTCTTGTTAGACGTAGATTTTGTTGCAAATGCCTGATTAGGAGCACGTGAATAAGAAAAAATACAAAATTCCACTTAGTCTCTTAAGTAGATAGTTTTTGTCATAAACCTGTTTCAGGAACATCGCTCTGAACTCTGTGGACCGTATAATACTGCATTATTTGCATGGAATACAAAATGTCTGGATTTTTCTCAACAAGACAGAAATCTTGTAGGCTGTATCAACATGTCACCTTTGATTTAAATGGGTGATTTTAAAAAAGAGAACTTGTAGAATGATCTACCTCTGTAGGCGTATTTTTATGTCTAATAATGCGRTACAGTATCAGTATACCTGACTTCCAGAGAGGATGAGATGTGCTTTGTGTTTAGACCAATCTATAAACATACATGTCTCTTCTGTCTAAACTGTACTGTTTACTGTGGGAAGTTGAGTTGCATAAATTAAATATATAGTGGCTCCAACAGCATGCCATACCGAAGCAATTTGTGGCATCTGGTTTCCTGTTGTAATTTTTCTCAAATTTCTGTTCTGATATTGCCTAAATAAACTGCTGTAATTTGGTTGAGCTATAGAAACACCTGAAACTAAAAGGTACTGCACATAGGATAACTGAGAAATGAAGCTGTGCATACCTATGAGTGAGATTTGTGAGGCTACTACGTTACTTCACAACTTTTCAAGGGCTTTTCCTGTGGTTTGGAAGCCTGGACTTACCTTAGTTATGGAGAAGCCGAAACTGGAGCCGTGTTACAGAATAATCTGTCACACTGATAATCAAGTGTAATTGGCACCCTGACACTGTCCTAGGATGCTGAGCCACCCTAGCACTTCCCCTCTCCCTGTTTTGTTAAGTATATTAAAAGATAATCAAAGAGGGTTCTCAAGGTGTTATAGCAATAACTGGTCCCCACTAACTGTAGGTATTTACATCTTTTGAATGTTTTTAGGTATCAGGCTACTTCTTTTTTTTTTTTTTTTTTTTTTTCTTTTTTTTTTTTTTTTTTTTTTTTTTTTTTTTTTTTTTTTTTTTTCCCCTCCAAATTGTACCATATTGTAAAGTGAAATTGAGTATAACTTGAGTACATCATCAGCGTTTGGTTTATGTTTTGGTTTATGTTTTTTTGTTTGTTTGTTTTAAATCAAAACCTTAGTCAGACAAATCTCATTAGGCATCTTCCATGTCATTAATTTATAAAGAAAATACTGCACGTATTAAAATGTAATTTTGGTTAATGTATAACATGACTAAAATTATTAATGACTTTTCTGATAGTCATTACTCTTCAAACCTCTTCTTCCTTGGAAATCTGCAGCAGCTGAAATGGCAGAACACTGTGTAAAGATATAATATCTATCAGATATTACTGAGGATGCTACACAACAATGACAAAAACATTTATAAAAAAAAAGCAGCATCTCTGTTTCTGCTCCAGCAAAGCAGGCAAATATCTGTACTCTGCTTTCAGTGTACTTATTTAGATGTGTATGAGAGCAGCGTACTTTGCACATGGCTAAATAGGAATACATTTAGTATTTAGGAAAAACAGATGAAACTTGGACTGCAATTTAGTAGAAAATATTCTGATTGAGAAGTATGCAGATGAGGGGGAAAATGATCCTATTCTATGATGTTATCCAAATAGTTCACTCTGCAAAGCATAAATTCAGTTCATATTGAAGCTAAAAGACACATAGTAAACCCAGTTTCTTACAGGCTGCAGTTCATTAGTAACATATAAGATATTTAATATCCTGTCCTTTTTATGTAACCCCTTGGATTGTTCCAAATTTTTCAGTGTTACTTTGACTAGACTCTGTTCTGTAAATCTTTGTCAAGACGTTCTTAAYGTCGACACTGACTCCTGCGGCCCAAGTGACGTCTTCTGTCTCCCGTTTGGAGATAGAGCATTGTTCCAGTCGCTCGCTTGGAACCGGGAGATTGCCTGCTGCAAAAACAGGCTATCAGCATTTATTAGTATGGCATTCTTCACAGGTTTGAGACAAATGAAACATTTAAAAGGAATGACGCTGTTTTGGTTGGGTTTTTTCCATTTCTCCTAAGAGATGGGAGAATGCTTTTCTCTTTGACTCATACATATATATGTACACATGTACGTATATGCACACAGACTGTGTAAGGCTTAATATTTACAAATCGAGTTCTGTCTTTGGGTTTTATTGTTGGTGGATTTTACTAACTCAGAAATATTAGCCATAACACTTTGAAGTTGGCCATGGTTTTGAAATTCATAGCACATAATTTTTGGACAGGAAGCAAAAAGAGTTTATTGCTTTAATTACAGTGTAATGTTCATATTAAATATATTTATATTTTAAAATTCCAGTTTTAAGGAGATTTTAATAGAAGCTGGAGCTGATGAGGCAAAGCAGTGCAAAAAGGCTGTTCCAGATGGCATATATCCAGAGGGAGACATTTGTGTATTCACAACGGTGGAAATATATGAAAAGAGAAATAAGTAACGCGTATGAGACTAGTGAAGAGAATCCGAGTGAGAATAGTTCAGGACTCAATCTGTTGTTGTAAGGAAAGGAGTAGCACTATTCTCTACATGCTATAATCTGATCCCAGGGAAAGATACTGAAAATGGTCAGTGCTTCAGTCAAGTGATAGTGGAAAGCAAGAATGAGTCAGCCAGGGCAATTACAGATGAAATTGCAGAGTGGGAGAGTAGAAATTTTGCAAATAAGGGAGGAAAGGGAGAAGAAGAAGATTTTATAATGAGGGTCAGTCTCGAATTGATGGTAGAGATATAAAGGTCATTTTTATGGATTAGAAACAGAAGAGACTACATTGTGTGAGGCTGTAGTTACTGTCATGGGTAATTTAGTGGACCACTGATCTAATCTGGCATAATGGTGATTCTTCCTTGTATTGGAGGGTATTTTTATTCTCCAGGGAAAGCACTGTGTGAAGCAAAATGTTTGCATTTTACTAATTGCATTTAAAATTAATTGAAAGAAATATGAAAAATACTATGTAATGTTAAAAATATTGCCCATTCCTTTTCGATGTTGTTTAAAGTGGCAACACCAATTTTGTGAATACAAAAAAGGTTAGAACTAAATAGTGTGTCAAGTAAAGTAGGCTCTTTAGTTAAAAGCAAATAGCAGCTGCTAGCTTTGATTGTAGAAGGGGAGTTTTCTTGCTAAATGCCTGRTTATAGTGCTGTGTGTCTGCTCACCTTCAGTGCAATGCAACTTTTGTTCAAACTCCTTATTCTCAAGTTTCTTTCAAAGCACTATCAAAAGCCGGGGAGGGGGGGAAATCTATGTTTTGTGAACATTTGCTTAAATAGAGCTGTTTTCTAGAGGATGTCTTCATTATCAAGGCGTGTTGGATATGGCTTTCAGTTTACACCAACGTAAGCTGCAGGGTCTAAATTATCATATTTCATTGTACAACAAAGATGGAGCTATCCTCTGAAAAGAATCTGATAATATAGGCCTGTAATTTCAATTTTTCACACATTTTTCACTCTGTATTTCAGTAAAAATCTAATCTACCCAATCACTGCTTTAGGCTAATATCCTGTAATACAGTGTAGTGTCAAAAATGTCAAACTTAATGAAAAAAAAGGTGGGAAATCATAAGTGTTCACTGAAACCACTTCTCTGAATACTTTTTTTCCACAAGATCTATGCATTCTCTTTGGTGGGTTTTGTGGAATATGTGTTAATCAAATCTGAAATAAAGAGGGAAAGCTGTACCACCATGAAAACTCTTCCATGTCTAATGTATGTGTTAAAGCTATAAATCCATTAAGCACATTTTTAAGAAATCATTGTCATATAACCTAAAATAAGAAAAGAGTTTTATGCTATGCATGTCAGATGCATCTTACTATAGCTTATTGAGACTTGTACTTGAGCTTTTTAAAATGAAAAACTGAAAATTTTTGCGATCTGTTGGGCAGGGTGGTCAAATTCTTCACCTTTAAAATAGCTAAAAATTTCTATTGTAAAGTTTAAAAGGAGAGAAGGAATAGATTCTACAGTGCTCATGCTATTTAATTGCAACAAATAGTTTAATTACTTGACTCACTCATGTATGACAAACCTCTGAAATCTCATAGGTAATTTGATAGTACATACAAGATGAAACACCTGCATGTCAATACTTTGGTCCATTTGCATAACTCCCTTATACAGGGAGGCAATGGAAAATCTGCAACAATGATTTAGCAAGTCTTTATGTGTTCATTGCTGTCCTTCCATCTCTTCCATTAATATTTGTTTTGTTTTTCTCCTTCATGCTACAGCAGTAATGCTGATGATGCAACCCTAGACAGTCATTTCTGTGTAATAGCTTTGGGCATGAAATGCTTGATWTGCACTCCTGAGCAGCCATCACGGGCTTCGCTCCCCAGGTTTGTATGTGTGAGGGGTTGTGAAAATGAGGAGTTTTCTTAAACTTTAGGGATGTGTGTAAGACACAAAGTAAAAAAGGAATAGAGTGAGTGAATGAATAATGCAGCCATAGTGGAATTGAAGGCCAGGAGTAAGAAACTTTTTGCTCAAAACAACAGATTTTATTTGATACAGTTCTTGGATGTTTGCTTGTATAAAATAGAAAAATAAGCAGGAGCATAAGATAAGAAAAGAAACAGATTATTCTTAGTCTATCCTACCATATATAAAAAGCCCTAACAAAAACTGTACACAATAATAAAGAACAACCTTTTTCCTCTGGACAAAGACTGTCTTGGACTTGTGAGAACTTTCTCCTTAGTTATTTAGRTAGTAAATGCAGAAGGAAAGATTATTATATGCCAATATATTAAATAATCTACTTTTGAAGACTCTCAGAAAGGTCAAGAATTATAGCATTGACCGTTCTGGTTTTTCTTCCATTTAGAATTTCACAACTTTTTTTTTCTTCCCCTGCTTATGTATTCAAGAGATTTTTTTTCCTTTAAATCCTCTCGAATGGTCTTTGCTAATATGATAAATGTCAAGTATCTTTGAAAAAGTTCCGAAAAACTAGTGTCACAAAATGAATTTGAGGCTGAGCAATTTGAATCTTTTTGTCCTTGTAATCAAAACTTCAGAGGAAAAATCCAGAAATAAAAAATTAATTTGTGGAATATGTAAAATTGTTTGACCTAGGTGAACATAATTCATCTGCAGAGAAGAGGGCTCCTGTAAATGTAGTGATTTTGCTTCTGGATTGGAGATTGAGAAATAAGACTAGATAACTAAGAGTATACTAGTAAAATATACTATATGCTTTTATGCTACTGTACTCCTATATTACTGTACTAACATATTACAAAATATGCTATATACTAAAAATGCCCAAAACAGCATTCAACAAAAATGTTAATTGGTTGGGCCTGTTCTTTTCAAATTATTTTGCCAAAAAGTCAAGGGCAGTATCCTGAAAAGTTGAAATATTTGAAAATGTTCAAGATACAAATTCAACCCATGTGAGTAACTAGTGGTCTATACAGACATCAAGAATACCAGTATCCTCTGTACATTTCCAAGTACACTTTGTTTTTATTTAATAATGCCTGAAAGTTAAGTTGAAGTACTCTATTTTTACTTGACTGAGAAGCAATATCCACACTTTGGTCTTGAGTTTTGGTTTATGAGCTTATCTCCATACCTCGCCCCCATCATTTGTTCATCTCTAATTGGGAGAGTCGTGTAAAAGTCAATGATAAGGTTAGTTCACACGTGCATGCAGAGAAACACACGCCATAGGGTCACTGTCCTTGTATAACAAGCTACTTAGGCATATCTGAAGGAACAGGATTAGCTGCATTTCTCTACAGAGATTTACTCATGCTTAAAGTTAGATGCAAACTCAATTCATACCTTTATGAATTAAATTCAGCACTACTGGATCTCCACAGTGAAGAGTTTCTTTTTGTTTAGAAATAGTGCTGGCTGCATTTTCTATATAATTGAAAATGTTTTGATTCAGCTAAAAGGCAAACTTTTGGGTAGGAGTGGTTTGGGGGGTGGAGATAGTTCCAACAATGTTGCTCCATCACGTGGAGGTATCTCACCATCTTAACCAACAGGCATTCACTTGTTAAATAAGTAAGTTTATGGTCAGCAAAGTGCCAAATAAATTGCCTGGTTTTCTGTTTTAGTACCAGATTTCCCTTTGGCTCTTGCACAAGAAAAGGAGAGAGATTGCTAGATTTATTTCTACATCGTTCAGTATAGAAAATTGTTAGAGATATTACTCAGAGACCACTAACTGCAGCGTTACTTACAGTAGTTATATTCATTAGAAGTTATATTATTCATAGAATAACATGTTATTCATTAGAAGTACTTAATGAATTCCTAGGTTTTCCTTTGACTTCAGGGAAAGTTAGGGTGACTCAGCATCTATAGAAGACTAGCTTTAAAACATGCGTATGTCTGTACATATACATGTGAAGTCATAAGCATAATCCATGCAAAGCTATGAATAATTTGATGACAGTAGTTTAATCTATTTTCTACTAATCAGTAGATGAGCATTTCTACATGAAATGAATCTTCTAAGTGAAATCACTACACCAGAGTCTATTACAGAATGTTAAAGAAAAAAAGACATGGTTACTGTTACTCTATCCTGCAGCCTTTGGTTTAGCTACCATTAATTCACTGTCATGGTCTCAACCTCTTTCAACTTCTTTTCTTCCCCTGAGATTTTTATTTTATTTTTTTAAATAAAATATGGTCTAAAATGAAAAGCCTCTTTCCCATTCAGTACTTTATAGCAGTGATGGGGGGAAAAAAAAGGAAAGGGCTGGGGGTCAGGTTGATGTTTTGGTTGAGCCGAAACCTTCAGTTTTTCCTTAGCAGTAACAAAAAAGTAAAAGAAATAAAAAGAAATTGCTTGAGCAAAAAATGTCATTTGATCCTTAATTAAAGTTTTTATTTTATATTTTGAACAGTTATTTTCTAAAACATAAATTTAAGAATGTTTCAAAAGGAAATTTTATTTTAGAAAAGATCTACCATTTTCCTCCCATCTTTTTAATTTATTAAAAAAGTTAAAAGCAAAACAAATAGTAATGTTCTGTTCCTTAAGGATAACTTATCAGATTTGCTTATAATTTTCATCAGCACTATCTTAGTCTCAGGAGACATATACATAGTTACAACTGGATTCCTGCCTGTACAGTTCTTGAAGAGTGTTGATGCTCTTCAATTTATTCATAATCCTCTCTAGTTCTTCACTGAATTTCTTTCAGATATTAGCAATGGATATGTGATAAAACCATACACAAAACTGTTGCACTGTAGGAAAAAAAAATTGTGACAAAGATATAATTCATCCCTTAAATCTTTCACAGCTGTGAACTGTGATATCAGAACAATTAAACTGTGACATCAATAGTGTATCCAACAAAACAACTAAACTGTCAGGAACGGATGCTCAGTATGTGTACATTTGTAGATCTATTGTCAGTGACTCAATTGAAAAATGAAACTTAAGAAATACGTATCTTGACACTAGAATGGCATTTTTATGCTATATAACTATTGTATGGTTGGTAGTAACATCTGAAATTAAGTTGACAGGTATATAGGTATTCAAAACCTGAGCGAAGAAACTGATTTTCCTCCTTAACAGGAAAAAAACAATCAAACAAAAGGAATCAATAAAATTGGTATCATAGTTGTGTAAAGTACTAAATAAGTTTCCTTTTAAATATGAACTCAAATGCAGTTTGAGAATTTCTTCAGTCATATTTCTGAAATCCCTCTTTGAAAGACATAGATATTTTGTATTGATAATACTGTTGAAAAGTATTTTTATGAGTTAATTTCTTGCAGAGGGCTGGGGTTTATTCTTAGATTTGAATTAAGGTTTTTTGGATGGAGAGGAGGAAAGTTATTTTAATTTCTAAAGTAGAAAATAAATATTGAAGCAAAATGTAGGCTGAGTTTTTTATATTGCCTTATATGAAATGGTTTGACTTCATATATAGTCATGTCTACAACATGCCATTTATAGCTATTTAGAAATCACTTTATGAATACTAAAATATTGCACAGAACTGCATAATTTCAAGCACAATGGCTCATGAGTGCCATGGTATGTTTTTTTCACTATGCACGGCGCATAAAATGTTGATTATAAAATTATAATGAATACGTTCTAAGTATTAAATATACTCTCTTGGCTTATTAATATTATGCTGTGGATCTGTTCTGGAGGATAGCAGTTATATATTTGAATTTTTAATTCGGTTCAATGGTTACGACTGACTGGGAGATTTTTGAGGCGGGTATAAAATGTTGCGATGCCTTTGTGTGTTCTGTGATGCTGGAGGCTTGGTCAAGGTATTCTCGCACACCAGCAGTTCCTGTCAGTTGAGTTACCCTCCTGCAAATGTGTAGGCCTTTAGGACAATGATGGCAGTGAATGCTTTTAAAGATAGGCTGGCTGAGAGCTGTTATATGAAGTTGCAAGCAAGTTTACCACTAATTAAATCAATAATTAAATCCAGTGTTTCTGAAGTTATTTTCTCCTATTGATTTCAGGGACATTTCTTAGATGCTAAATTTAAAAAAAACATATTCAGATGCTTGTCACTTTTAAGGCTAAAATGCTTTGTAACTTGCAGGATTAAGGCCAAAATTCCTTTCTTTTTCTCAGGTCTTCACGTGTCACATCTAAAAGAGAAAGTGTTATAAATTTATTATAACTGTGAAACGACATAAAATTAACCAGTAATTTCTCTCTTCCATTACAACTGTTTTATTTATTTCCTTCAACTGTGTTTAAATCTGAAATTTAGTTTTTTGAATAAGTAAGTAAACCTAGTTCTTAAAAACCTGTATTTTTTTAAGTGCTTTTGGGTTTTATGCAATATGTTTCAAGCCATTTCGGAAGGTTTTTTTATTTTTCTTTTACAGAGTGCTTTCCAAAAATACATGTCACACGTCCAAATGCACATAATAAATGAATGAGAAATATTTTATGCTTTTAATGAGAATGGGATGTGAAATATTTAGAGTTAAGCTTTTTATACCAGACATGCACACTACTTTTTCACTGTTAGCAGATATGTAATGCACTAAATTTTTGGTGTCGGGAATTAAGACGACCATGTATCATTAGATTAGGTAAAGTGGCAAACTACAAGCTTCAGGAAATCTTCAGTTTGGGACAAAATTAAAATGATAAGATCTTTTCTTATCTTTCATTAAGGTTAAGGTTTCGTTAAGGCTTAAGGTTAGTTTGTGCCTGTAAAATTTATCTCAATTTGGTTTTGGTGTAGCCTGTGACAACAGTCATATTTATTGGAACTGTATATTTTAGCATCTCCTTCTGTAAAATTTTAGCACTGGGGAGAATTATGTCTTTATTTACAAAGAACCGGAACTTGTTCTGATTAGAATTATCTAATTGTTTCTCCTTAGAGCAATCACTCTCCTGGACTTTCACTGCTGTGATAGGTCAGGTAATCTTAAGCAATTAGAGTAGGTATTTACAGCACTAAAATTAGCCAAAGAAATGGTATTATAACAACATTAGAAAGCCATTGATTTGAGCAGGGAGAAAAAAGATCTTAGATGAAGTGAAGAAACAGAGGATTTTTGCCACATTCTGCATTTTATTTAATCAGCTTCCAAAGTTTGATGTGTCATTGCTTCKTAGGTGTTACTATTTATTTATATATTATTTTATAAACATAAGGACTCTATAAATTGCCCGAGAAAAAAGATGAGACTTAAGCTGACACATAGAAAAAGCATAACTGGACTGGAGCATAACTGTTCACATTTTTCTGCCTGAATTATATATATATAAAAGAAGTCTGTGATTCTGTAACACATCTGTTAACACCAATAGACAGATCTTCACTGAATCATTGAGGCTGAGTTTTTTTTCTTTATAACACGACCATATTTTGTATGAATTCTCATTCTCTCTGTGACCAGTGCATACTGTTAACAAGGATTTTGTTGAGGTAGAAAAACTAAAAGGTGTTAGAAATATATGTACAAGATAAGGGTTATAGAGAAGCCTCTCTAAACTCCAGGAAGATTGAGGTTGAAGAAGAAATGTAAATCCTAACCAGGTTCCATCCCAACATTTACCATCTATGAGACCTTGGTAGAAGTACTGAGAAGAATTTAAAAATAATGTGTCGGTCTTACGACTGTCCTTTAGTCTCCTAAAGGTGAGTCATGAACATTTGAGGCTCTTGCTAAAATTAAAGTATTGGTGCTATTTTGCTCAACAAATAAATAGTTTGGGCATTTTCTCCTGGTTTTAGGTAGTTTAGAAATAGCATGTTATAGCTCTACTCTTCCTGTCCTTTAAGTCTGCTTATCCAAAAAGAGAAAAAAAGCAGAGCAATTTCAAATGATGATCTCTTAAAACATCTTGGGTGATTTATTTTTTTACTCTGTCTTCTACATGTTTTTTTGCTTTTTTATTCTTTTCCTCTTTCGTATCCTATAGGTCAAGCTACATTAGAATGTCTGCTGTTGACTTGCTAAGAAACATCACTGAGAAAATCCTGAATGCTTGTTGAGTCAGATTAAAGATTGTTTCAGTAGGGCTACAGTAGCCTCAGGTCAGCTCCTCCCRATGAGATATATAGGGATAGCTCTTCTGAGTTCGCTGTGTACTCTCATTAAACCTGCTGTGCTGACACGGTGTCATGGACAGAATCTAAATGTGGATGTGTGAGAGCCACCACAGCTGTTTTTTGTCTGAACATTCACAATTCAGCTAACCCCTGGGTTTCTCTCCTACGCTCATGAAGTGTCTGGGCTGCATTAGCAGAGCGCTACATAGAAGTGTTAGGCAGTGGGCTTATTAGGCAAACAGTCATCTGCTCCGGCTCCCGTATGGAACAGCTTCACATTGTATGTTCTCTTGTTTTAGCTAACAACTTTCTCTGTCCTTACATAATCAGACTAATTAACCAGGTACATGCTTCAGAGTTTCAAGTATCAGTCTTGTGGTTTAGATATTTTAAAAATTCAGAACTAGCAGAGGAACAAAATACCAAGGAAAAGTAGTAGGTTTTCTGCTGTGAGTACAACATCAGTAGTCATCATTATCATCTGGAAATGTATGGTTTCCAGATTTTGTGAAAGCATTTTTGCGTGGGTCACTAAAATCAATACCATATGAACTGCAGTAAGAGATAACTCTAACAGAAGGATATATAATAATCTATCTAATTATGTCAGTAATTCTATCTGTAAAACTCATGTGAAATCTTGTTTTCTATGTACATTTTCAATGTAAAGGTTATTTCTAAAATGAAATCTCTTGAGTTTTAGTCAGGAATAGCCATTTTGTAGAATTAGCAGGGTATACAGAAAGTACAGTTACTTCAAAGAAAAAAAAGTCCCTTTTTAGTAGCAATCCTCATAAAATCAAACTCAATACTTGAACCATTCTAGTTTCAAACTAATAATTTTCTAGGTTTTTTGTTGTTTGGTTTTTTTTGGGGGGGGGGAGGGGTTGAGGGGGAGGGGCTAGTTTTTAAACTTAAAAAATATGTCTTAGAGAGAAGTCCTGAATCAGCTTTGTACAGGAAGGAAATTTTAACTCTCAGGAAACTGGGATACATAGTAACCCCCAAGTCTTGATATAATTAAGCCAACTGTTTGACATTCATACTGATGATTAACATTTCTGTTTGCTACGAAATAATTGTGTTACTTGTAGCAAATGAAATTTTGCTGTTCACATCTCAAAATGAAGTACAACATATATCATAGTGGAAAGCTACATTTATTTTGCATTCCCAAATTTAACATGAAAAGTATTTATAATAGTTAAGCATCAAAATGATTACTGAAGCTGCACATTCAAATCTTGTCTTTTCTCAGTAGACTTGTATCAATGGAAAATCCCATAGATATCCATCAAAATGAAACTTTGAAGAACATAACTCATCATCAGCCAAGAGTGTTTATAGCCTTTGGATAGTTTACAGTCATTTGGATCTGCAGTATTAATTCTGCATTACCCAACATCATTCATACATACATTATTTAATATATACCAAACAATCAGCTCTCTAAGTGAATTCTTTGTTCTCCCCAGCTTCTCATTTTCTCTGAAAACAAAGCATTGCAGAGAAAGTCTTTGAGATAAAACAAAATAATTATTTGAGAAAACTGATGCCAGGTAAGGCCAAAAGTGTCTTCAGGCTAACACTATTGATTAGGATTTTTAAAGTTTGATAGCTAACAATTTAACATTTTTTTTTTTGCCTTAAGGATTTGAGATTTTTTGCACAAATCCTTTGGTTTAGCGTGACAACCACATTATTAATTAACAGAAATTGGAAAGAGTGACTTCAACTAATTGCTAGCTGCATAACTTATTAATTTATATACAGTATAAATACTTCTGGATGTATGCCAGAGGAATTAATAATTATAGGAATAATATCACTGAACTTTCATATCAAGGAGACATGGTAATACTTTATTACAACATTTGAATTAATGTGCAAATTTAACATCCTTATTCTATGCTATGCTTATTACAAGTCAGAGGGAAACTGGTAGCATTACAGACCTAGAAATAGGAGCATTAAACTCTGAAAAAACATACACACAACCAACCTATAAAGGTTGCCTTTCATTTTGTAATTGTGAAATATGAGTATTGGAAGGAAACCTAACATTATCATTTTTGGTTGGATGCCTTATGATTAAAAAAGAAATAAAAAACAAAACACCAAACCCAAACCTTCTGTGAATGGCCAATATTTATACCGTATTAAGCTCCTACATCTCTCATATTTTTCTATGTAATAGAGAAGGAAATTAATATTTTGCCACACATGCTTAGCTGATAATGATGCTAATAATATTTTTTTGTTTATTTTACAGGGGGGAAATTAGCATCATTTTTGTTATGTTTTGCATTCTCTGATATTTGAATCTGTAACATTTGAATATTCTAATGAATTCTGGTTGTTCATTTCTGCTGTCCAGATTTTAATAACTCACTTTTTGAGGTATTTTGTCCATCTATTAATTACTTCTCCAAGTAGATTGTATGTGGACACAGGGCATACTGAAGGCAGACATCACCTGGGCTTTTTATCTGCATTTTGTTATGTTAAATCATTATTTTGCTCTCATTTGATGACACACAGCATCTTTTTGCATTCTGATTTTGTATGTTGCACCTCTAGGCTTTCAAATACAGGCACACCGGAGGCTACACGATATAATCGTGGCTATATATTGTTAATTGAAGTGATGTTTCCTCAGCATCAAGAATAATGGCAACTAATGACTACTAGAATGTTCCTATGGGTGTTATGAATTGTTAGTGATCAGAAAGAATTCAGTATATGGTGACATGTAGATAATCTATTTTTCAAATGTCATATGCATATTAGATTTCCAGCTGTTATCTAATAGATGGATGGGGTTTGTATCAGGACTTTAAAGTTTCCATATCAAGTTTCTTAAATTTACATTGTGAGGCATCTGTATGCAATCTCTTTCTTTGCAAAAGACTGAAAAATGCTCCCTATATTCTTTTACTAGGTGGCTTTTCCTCATTAAGTGTCCTTTCTTCTGTAGAGCATGACTACGTGTTTTCTTATTATACCGTGATTTGGCTGTGATTTTATATATTGTAGTTTCTGTCTTATAGATTCAGTACTTTTATTTCAGCCATGTTTAGTATTGTATTTTAACTRCACTCTTTGCTTTGTATTAATGAAGTCCTTGCGTGGAGTGTAATTGCAACAGTTTTATGTGAAGTATGTGGGTCTCCAAGAATAGCAAATACAATTGCTTTTGCTACTTGTCTCTCTCTTAATTTCCTTCAGGCTGACAATATTATAACTCATGCAGAGCACCAAAGTTCTAAAATTTTAAAGAAAATTTAAAAATATGGAATTGTTAATAAAGAATAAGATGAAGCTTTTTATTTWTTTTTTTTTTTTTAATTAATGGAAGATACTGCTTCTAATTGTATCTGAGTCTTAAAGCTGTTGATACCTTTACCAGCTGAGGGCAGGAGAGCGGGGGAGGAAATCTTTAAAAGACACAAGAACACTTTTTCTTTAAGGTAAATTTCATTCTTGACAGAGTCAATGAGTCCAGGTTCAGTCACGTCATGTTACTGAAAGAAGGGGTTAAAACATTTTTATACTACTCAGAYTGTTGTAGAGTTATGTCAGTATAAAGTACCCATGGGGGAGGAAAAAGCTGGTCATAGGCATAAGGATTTAATGAATGCAGTTTAACGTTTTTCTCCCATTCTGTGCTTATGCACAAAACAACAACAACAAAAAAATCGAACCCCTGAACAAAACAAAAAACCCCAGCCATAGCAATTGGCATGAATCATGCTGAACTAGCTAACTTATAAGACTCAAAATTCAGGAAGTCTGACTGTTGCTCATATCTGACAATCTGGTTGTTTCACCTCCGCGTCAAGTTCAAAGGTCTGATCCAAAAGCTGATATAAAGCAAAGAGAGAAGCAGAGGCATTAAGATGGCAGCAATCCATCGCACTCAGCCAAGTCAGGAGCCAGGACAGTGCACAGGATGATGCTATTCTGCATGACTCACTCAAAACTAGCTCCCTTAAATCATGAACAGCTATGGAATTAAAAAGACATCTAATAGACCTTTTTTTGAGTTAACCCTCATCTAGTAAGGACAATGCTGAATATTGTATGGTACTTCAACTCTTATAACCTTCCCCTTATGGTAGATTTGTTTGGCTTATTCCTTCTACTAATGTTATTTTGTTATGATCAAGAAGGTGATTTTATTTTTGGTTTAGAACAATGGTTTTGAATGAGTCTTCAGCAAAATGATGTAAACAGTTTTCATTGGTTTATGCTGTATGAGAATTACTCATTTTGTTTTGATGAATATTTTGAAGCTGTGGCTATGAGGTTTGTAAATGAACTTTGAAATAAGGTTTGTAATTTTAAACTAAGGGGAAATGGAAAGGAAATTATTTTTATTTGCGGTCTACAGTACTACTTCAGTCTTTTAAGACTGAAATATTTAGTCTTCTAGTTAAGAGACTATGCTTTTGAAGACAAAGGAGTCAAAATTTCAAACTAAATGCCAAATATCAAGAAAAATACCAGTTGGGCAAGGAACAAAAAATTCTTAAAGTGCTTATAAAAGTATATTGAATATAAGGAAATGCACTTTAAAAGAAAAACAAAACCAAAACACAAACAAACGTATCAAGTGATTGTCTTCTCCACTTCTTAATAGAGAAATTTAATCATAAAATACATTTTTGAAATTTCTGTAAGACACAGTAAAGAGTTTTTGTATTATCATTTTTAGCAATATTTAATATTTTGGAGTTCATCTTTAATTCTTTTTTCAATTGTAAAGGACTTGAAATTATAGCCTGAACTTTAACTCTTCTTCAATAAGTTCTGTGTTAGTTTTAGACAGGTAATCACAGAAGCAATTAGGGATGTTGTCTTGAGGCTCCTTTACTGCAGGTGCAACTGTCTGATTGCTGTTTTGTAATTACTGTATAATTCTAACCAATGCATCAGATAAGTTGTATAGTGTGCTTCAAATAAGTGAAAACCCCTTTCAAGTTCAAAGAAGTACTCAATAATTTAGGTTGCTCTGTTATTTAGTCTCAAATCTACTGGTTGTTATGTTATTTGTTTTGYGAAACTCAAAGCTAATGGAGAATTTGTCATGCAATTGGTTAAATTGTTACAGAAAAATGTTGAATAACAGTGCTGATTAAAACATTGAAACTAGAATTCCTTGAAATATGCAAAAAGCTTTAAATGATTACAGAGGCAATGCCAACTTCAGGATTTTTGTTTTTGAAGTCTTTGAAGTCTGACTTTGCAGAACAGATTGTGAATCCCTGGCCCATTACACACCTGCAGAGATTTTGGTGTTTTATTTCTCTTGGGTGAAACAGCAGAAGCCCAAACCATGTTAATCACTGTCAGAACCAGTTGTATAAAATGCCAAAATGCAATGAACCAGGAATTTTATAATAAATATGACAATACAGTTTAAAGTGCTGTTTTCTTAGGCTTGCAATTTGTTGTAATTTATCACTTACAATAGTACTGGAGGGGAAAATATCTGGGACCTCCAAATGATCCTTTCACTTGGAAGAAATGSTACTGTATTTGTACGCCATTTTAAAGATGAAGAAAAAATGAAGTGCAGCTATGAGATGTGTAATGCGTGTATTTTAAATATATGAAATTAAACTGCACTAAAATTCTCTGTTAATATCTACTTAATACATGGATTCTACTTGAGATARTATAGAATTAATCATATCTTGTTTATAGAAAGAGGCTTACATTCTATTATCCTTCTAAATAATAGTTTTAGCATATGAGAATATTGAACTTGTATATTATAGAAATGACATTACTAAAAGCTGAAAAAAGAACCCCCTCTCAGCTACATAAACAAAATTTGCTATCTTCTATTGTTTCGGTATCCGTACTGGTCTGTATGAGTGAATTATTGTATCAAGAGTCACTTCCGAATGTAGTTTTTAAGCAACTTTGTAAAATAATTTTCAGAAGTCTTTTCTTGAAAAGAAACTGCTCGATTTCAGTTGCTTGTGACAAGGGAGTGACAGTGCTGTTCTATAACAGAACAGTACTGTTTTCTTTTGTATTGACATACATGCAAGGACAGACCTTATCCTCTAGACTAGTGAATTCCTAAGTTACTGAATCACTTATCCAGGGGTGACTGGTTCCTCTGAAATAGGTTTACTTGAAAATACAGATAAATTATGGCCCATTCTAACAGAATTTACAGATTCAGGTTCTGATCTTTCACCTGCACATGTTTATGCAGATGATTAGCTTAAAGCACAAGAGTAAGCTAGTTTACTCCACTGGAATTATGTCTGAAATTAAACACTGAAGTAAAACTTTGCAAGATTAAATTTCTAATGTACTTCTTCCCATGTCTTTGCTATTGTCTGTTGGCTACAGATTTCAAAGGTACCTTGTATTCAGCTGTTGAAGATTCTTGCTTTGTTCCCACAGGAAATTTTCACTGCCTCTGGCCATAGTGGTAGTAGAACTGCTGACCACAGAAAAATTGCCTCTGACTATGTCTCTGTTTGCTGTTCCTCCTGCTGTGACAGCTTCTTCCACCACCTAGCTGTATTACGTTCTGGATGAATCCCTTTTATGGCTCTTGACGTCATCGTAGTACCTGTGWGAGATAGTCACTGAACTAGGTCATTGGCAATTTAAACACTATGATGTAATTTCAAAGGTAGTTGTAGCTCCTGCTCTCAAATAGGTGTTCACTTATATGTTTTCTAAAGTAATTTTCCGTTGGGAATATTGAAACAATTAGAATAGGGTAAATATGCTTTGAGGAAGCATATGCTTTTTGCCCCTGTACTCGGCACTGGTGAGGCCGCACCTCGAATACTGTGTGCAGTTTTGGGCCCCTCACTACAAGAAGGACATTGAGGTGCTGGAGCGTGTCCAGAGAAGGGCAACGAGGCTGGTGAAGGGTCTGGAGAACAGGTCTTATGAGGAGCGGCTGAGGGACCTGGGGTTGTTTAGCCTGGAGAAGAGGAGGCTGAGAGGAGACCTTATYGCTCTCTACAACTCCCTGAAAGGAGGCTGTAGAGAGGCGGGTGTYGGTCTCTTCTCCCAAGTAACAAGYGATAGGACGAGAGGAAATGGCCTCAAGTTGCRCCAGGGGAGGTTTAGATTGGATATTAGGAARAATTTCTTCACTGAAAGGGTAGTCAGGCATTGGAACAGGCTGCCCAGGGAAGTGGTGGAGTCACCATCCCTGGAGGTGTTCAAAAAACGTGTGGATGTGGCGCTTTGGGACATGGTTTAGTGGGCATGGTGGTGCTGGGTTGATGGTTGGACTCGATGATCTTAAAGGGCTTTTCCAACCTTAATGATTCTATGATTCTAAGAGTACACATGATCTCCTTGGGAGGGGATCAGAAGAAGAGAAATTACCCAAAACTCAGTCCTGGAAGATATTATCAAGTTGGATGATTGTCTCGATATTTTTTCTGAAGATGGTCTTCCCAATCAGTAGTACAACAGCTGATATATTTCTCTGCAAGGCCAATAAAAAGAGATTTTGTAATTGTATTTGTAACTGCTATTTGTCACACTGGTCATTTCCACACACTATATCCCAAACACAGCTTTGAAATGGATATAAATGATTTCTTGCATCCTGAGATGACTAAGAAGGATAATGGTACCTTGGAAAGGTGGTGAAATAAGTGCCCATATCTATCATAATGCCCAGTGGATCTGTGTTAGTAATATAGTAGGATCCATCACTCTTCAGAAACACAGATGAGTCTTTCGTATGGAGCCATAATATTATTTATGGTACTTAACAGAATTTCTTGTAGGAACTCATCTGAAATCACTGATACTTCATGACCATGTGGATAAGAGTTTGCACTGTGAGCATTCCTGCCAAATCCAAACTCAGCATTTTAGATCAAAAAAACAATGTAGGTTGAACTTAGCATGTTTTTGGCCTTAGTTACTGTATTGGATATATACAACTTCTTAAAATATTTCTCTGTATTACGATAATCCCTTTGGATTACTGTCTAACAACCCTATTTTTTAATGCAACAGAATGACAAGAAGTTTATGTCACACTCTATTCTTAAGAAATTTTCTCTTGATGAAAAGCTAACRTTCCTGGGCTTTGGTTTCCCAAACTTGTTTTCTGGAGTTTTGAATTTTGCTAATTTCTAAGCTTCCTCAAGGGAGAGAAATGGGTTCTTCTAGAGGAATAATTGGAGTAAGCAAGCGCTGAATTTCTSTAGCTTACACCCTAAAGGAACCAGTCTCTCTTCACTGACCAAGAAAGTCTTGCATAAGTAAGCCATTGCTAATGATCTGCCTCTCACTCTCAAATAGAGGCACGTGACTTTCATCCAGTTGCCCCTTTCAGTCTCGACCATTATTGACTTTTAATAGCTTCCTTCCTTGACAGACAAGTGCTTTCTAAGCCTATAAYTTATGACCAAAAGTATCTACATTTGCTCAAAACAGGCAAAGTTTTGATTTTTAGGAAGCTTTCACAAGCACAATCCTTTCCTCTACTCTTTTTTCCTGCAACAGTGAGACCTACTCTTTGTTCATTCACGATCAGACTACTGAAAGCAAGTTGCTTCACTGGAAGTCTTATGTYCTAACAGAGTAATAGGGTAGGGCATTCAATTATTACATGACCATATGTTTTGGCATGACAGCTTTTTTGTGATTTCTTCTTAAAGCCCGAGAAGTTTTTGCTGTGAAGTAGATCTCTGCTGAATGGATCTGAATTGGAACAAGTTCTCAAGATAGTGACTAATCTGGTTCCCTGTTTGCTTCCTGTTATCTACTTTTATCCCCAATTTTGTCAAAGGTGTGGTGKTTTGGGTTTTTTTTAGATTTTTCAGTTATATCTGTTGTACCTGTGTGATAAGGTCTCTTATGTTTGTTTATCTTTTGATGAATGAGTTCTAAAAGTCTTTTGCTTGAAAGTCAAACAACAGTCTTGTTTGAAAGTGTCTTGTCTGAAATACCATTTTGGGATCCTGCTGTTCTGGCTTTAAATGATCTCAGGAAAGAATTGGGTGTCTATGTGAATGGCTGACTGGCTTTACTATCTTTTTCTGAACCTTCCACCATTAAATATCCATCACTTTAGGGGGCCGGGGGGAAGCTCTGGGTGATGTTTTTATGAAATATGCATGCAATCTAGGAAGTACATGTTTAGAAAATATACAGGTATTCCAGAAAGTATAAGACCGTTAGGCTCTATAACCGGTAAAAAGAAAGGGGAAATGGCTGTGAGATAATGGAGTATCCAACTTAGGCTCCTCAAGTATCTCTCACTACTTTCCAGAGGGATCTCTCCTGAGTATGGGCTATAGAAGGGGAACTGAGAGTTTCAGCGCCCCAGAAGAAATCGATCTTTAAACTGTCACACCACTGGGCTCCTTGCCACTGGATGTTGTAGATGCCAAAAAGTTTATATAAGCTAAAAAAGCAACAACTGGGTTAGAGATGAGAAAAATCGTTCAGAGCAATTAGATGGAAAGATRCCAACTCCAGCACAGGAAATCCTTGAATGACACCTTTCTGCAGGATACCAGAAAATTCTGAGAAAGCTTAATACTTGCTTGTCCTGATCACATGCTTGTCCTTAGGCATCTTCTATTTGCTAATAATACCTGGCTTTATAACTTGATCTAGTAGTTTCTATGTCCTTACGTGAAAGAAATTTTACTGACTTTTGTGGATACTCCTATGTCTTTTGGACACTGCAGGACAAAATATGCTATACTGTATTTTTTAAAAATAAGGTCAAATTCATTTTTTGGCATTATTAAACTGATATATTAATACTCTCATACTTTTTACATAAGAAGTGTGAAAATCTTGAGGATAGATCTAAATAAGCCTACTGAATGAATGTTATTCATTCCTGCATCCCATTCCATTATACTATAGATAATAGTTTATTAAAACAATTCTTCAGTTAATTAAAACAATTTCCACAAAAGCAGATGTTTCATTTGTTTCTTTTTTAAAGGTCCTAGTACGACTTGAAGTCTGAAAAGAATTAGATCAAGGATAGGTAAAATAAATGTKATACTCAGGCACTAAACATGTTTTCAGCTTATTTTGTAGATGAGCCTGGTGTCATAATAATAAATTCCAGCTGTTTCTTCTCTTAACACTGCTGAAGACTTCCTGTTGCAAGTTTACAATTTTAATTTCTGATTCACACATAAAATATTGTTTACATTTTCAGGTGTGTATCCCTGAAATTTCGCATATCACTAGCAATCTGTAATGTTGGTGTGACTGGGCAYGCTTAATTTCCAATGATTAGTTTTAGATGTGTAACCAATCCATACCACTGTCAAGGTTGGCTTGTGTTCCGTACTTGCCAATAATAGATCAGCAACAAATAATTCAGAAGTATAAGTATTATTTTAAAATAAATTAAGCCTTTAAGTGTAAAGAGATCGCTTGTTTACAATGCAATATATAAAAATAGAATTGATTTAATTTATTCTGAGTGTAGTAATACATATGAAAGAATCATGCAACTGAAGACCAATTTGAATATGTCCCTAAATATATTTGCATCTTAAGAATTCTGACTTTTTAGTATGATATTAAAGTGATTATTAAAATACCATTTTTCATTTTAACCACATCTTGAATACTGTTAATGTTCAGGTTTCTCACATGCACTTGAGTCTGGGGTTATATATCTAAGGGTATTGTTGAGCCGTGACAGAAGGACTATTGTGCCCTTCACAGGCCACTAGTTTCTGATAATCTCATTTTATCTTCGGTGCTTGTGTACAAGAAAAATCACATAAATGTGGTGCTATCGAGTGATGCTTTGGCTCTTGTGAAGGAGTGTTTGGTCCCAGGTTGGTACCGCAGGAGAAGGGAGGGGAAGGTTCCTGCGTAAGGAGGGCAGAGATGCAAGGCTCTCCGACTGCTTTTTCCGAGGTGATTATTTCACTCAGGCTTTCTTCCTGGGCTCCCAAAAAGCTTTACATACATGGCCTCGCTAGTATACTTCACAACCACTTTTGGAAACAGCCTGTGCAACTTTTCTATGGTAATAACGGTGGAGTGTCTGGTCACATTAATCTTACGTTATTTCTCTCATTTCTCAAGAGAGTGCATGACATCGCAAGGAGTTGTAGCCCAGGGTTTGGTAGAGAGAGTGCCTTGTGATTGCTGTTGAGTGAAGGGAAGGCGGGAACAGCTTGCCAAGGTATAAGCAGGGGCTCAGGGGAACTAAAGAGAAAAAATGTAGGTATAAAGCCTTTGGACTAATTGGGTGTAAACAATGTATTTGGGTTAGGTATAGCATTATACAAGGGAAAGTGGAATTTGGGCGTGCTCACTTACTTTTGTTCCGGCTAATCCTTCACCAAGCATTTGTATAATAAAAATATTATTGGTGTAGATGAATTGCAAGACCTAAGCATACGTCCATATAGACACTGGGGCACTGGTGGCAGCTCGAGTCTACCTAATACTATTTTTTTTATAGGTGTATTAGGCAGTGTATTGTAAGGATAATTTCACCGAGTTCTTGGGGAAAAAAAATGGAAACCATCACTGTGGCTCTCTGAAAAGAGACGAAACAGGAAGGTATCCAGATATGCTTTCAATGCTCTTTCCAATTAGGAAAAAAAAAATCAAAACTTTGGGGATTAAAAAAAAAAAAAGAAGAGAAAAATGCAGACCAAAACCAAACTTTACCCATCAGTTTCTGGGTAAAGCAAAAGCTGAACAGCATACATGGGTTATAAAATAATTGATATAAACATCTTACAACCTTGAACTAAAAGTAGAACAAGCAAAAATTCCTATTCTGTAAATATTAAATGTTCAGTAGTTAATATATTAAAGCTCTCAATCAGGGATTTTTTTTTTAATGTGTTTTCTCCCTTACGCCCCCCTTGACACTCTATAATAATGAACAAGTTATTTAGTTAATGAAGAAAGCATCTTGTATTTAAAGATCTACATATTAATGTGACCTTCTTTTGTTCATAGCTGTTAATATTTATTGCCTTTTCTTGTTGAGATTTTATTTGGTGTTCTGTGACAAACAAGAGTATGATTAGTGAAGCTGTAAAGTTCTCATCGTGGCTGCCTGTGTTCCCAAGATAGCAGCATTAGTGTCTGCAGAAGCAGTTAATGCTGTTTATCATTAGTGACAGAGGCTGGGAAGGACCTTCTGTGGCTTTTATCTTTCACCTTGCCAACAGAAGCTGATGAGCTTTGTGATTTAAATGCATAGGTGATATTGTAATATTTATATTCGTTTCACGTCGATAAGTGCACAGATAAACTAATCTTGTTGATTGAGATTAATTAAAACCACGTTACTGTAGGACTGGACAGGCTATGAATGGATATACTTAGAAAAAAATAGCTATCAGCGCTTTATTTCCTTTCTGATTAAGCTAACATTCTCAGAATTTGTACAACAGAAGTATATGTCAGTATTTTGTAACTGGTTTTCCACTTGATCTTTTTTAACTGTAATTAAAGTTTATTTTAAGGTTTCTTTAGGAAATTTTGAGATTAGAATCTTGAACTTTACATCTCACATCCACAATTTAGAATAAAAGAATCTTAGCAACTTGTTGCAATGGACTCTASTTTTGAAAACACCCAAAATGTCTTGTAAAATTATGTGCCTTATGGAGCTTCAAAGTCAGAGCTTCTCTTGTATGTATGTGTTTGTGTACCTTGCGTCYCATCCACTTCCATCTCCATACAGAATATTTTAACATTCAGCTTGTCTAATATTAACTGTTTAAATGTGCATATCTGGAAAATAGATGATAAACACTGTTGTTGTGCCAAAGGCTCATTGTACAATTCTATTTATGGAAAAAAATTGAAGTTTTGTGTGTCTTGCGTTTTACTTCTGAAACTCCATTTCAACATAAAGTAAGTTGGCTGTCTGCATTTCACAGAATCTAATTTTTAAAAAAGAACTTGTAATGAAAAAATAACACTGTGAACAACAAAAATAGTTGTATATTTGTGTGTATGTTAATGTAGACCTCCTAAAAATCCTTTAGCTGTTTAAAAAAATGCTTATTTTGAGAGCAAAATCCAAAAGTAGTCTTTCATGACTACTGTACAATGGAGGTCCAGACTGCTATCTTTCCTATGATGCTTATTTATATGCTATATAAAAAAGAGATTTTATTGGATATTTTAACTATAGTAATGTCAAAAGAGACAAGGTGATATATCTGAAACTAACCATAGGAAATGTTCYGAGCTGAGCTCCTTATCAAAAGCTAAGAGCCAGTGCCACAAAACCTTTCTGAACTTCATGTTATGCAGAGGGAATAGGCCTATGGAATCAGAATTTATACAGCAATGTGGGTACGAAGTATATGGGCCTTTCCTATCAGCTCAGAGAATAAAGTGCCCAGATACGAGATCCCTTCTGTACAAAGTACCTTTTTCTGATGATAGTTACTCCTTTTTTTAGTTGAAACTGTTTTAAAGCAATGCTGATTTACAAGTATTTATAGTTTGGTGATTACAATATTGCAGAATATGTTCTGGGTTCTTTTTCCTAATTATTTTAAACTGATTACAGATGTATTATTTAACCACATAAATAATGCATAGTTATCTATAAAATTCTGGTCTCTAGCTAGCTGTAGCTGCTTTGATCATCAAGGGGGAAAGGAATAGAAGAGATGCACGAGTGTGGAGGATTTTGTGGTATATGAAGTGGCACCTACAAACCAATGAAGAATAATTGTCATGATTCTTGCCTGTTTGCGTTATTACAGTATTTCTAATAGGGGTTGGAAAAAAAAGASTTTAATTTGTTTCTTAAAATGGAAAAGTTTAGGATTTATTTCTTAACTTGCTTTAATGTTGTATGCCTTTCTGCTTGGGTTTGTTCCATTGAGTGATCTCTGATATCTTTTCATCTGAATTTGGTTGAAGGACAAACTTTAAAGACAGAATTACGTTTTCTTGTAGCAGCTCAGTTTAACTAGGCAAAGTATAACAACACAGTACTGCAAAAGAGAGGTGTGGGATAAAATACACACACAAATACGCTTGCTTACATGATATATTATTACAGATGTTTTTTATATTCAGTTGATCTTATGAATGCAAGAGTGCTGCTTCAATTTTAAAGGGTTAAGAGTTGTCATAAAACACGTTGTTAAAATGTTGATTTTCATACCATAGAAATAAGGCTGAGTTCTCTTCCATTACTGAGGTATTTTCTTACATCAAATACCAGCTGCAGAAGCAATGTAAGCCTTTCTGCTTGACATCTGTAAGCCATAATCTAATGTTTACTTGGACAATATAATTCTTACATTTTGGATCAAAAAAGTGTTCTCTACTTTCCTCCTTTTGCTGTCAAGCATCTTTGAATCTACACATTCTTCCAAGATTTACATTATTTGTAAAACTAGCTTTAACAAGAAGGAAGTGTATATTTGCAGAGGCTCATTTCCTCCAAGAACGCCACTTCCTACATTCTTTTTGCAATCAGTGGTGAGGTGGAAGCTTCTCCACTGAGTTACTCAGAACATCTGAGTTATGCCATCACCCCGACATTGTCTGGATTTTTTCTCTTTAAGGAAGAGAGTTCAGGAACCTGTCACTGTATACAAAACTGTCATAGGAAAGAAGAGGAGAATTATACTAGTGTCTTAAATATGCTGATACAGTGTGTAAAGACTGATAAAATACAAGTAAAACATGAAGAGTGCACTTACAGTAATACTATGTAATCTGTCACTACTATGCTGGTTGACAGGCGGCTGAACGTGAGCCGGCAGTGTGCCCAGGTGGCCAAGAAGGCCAACGGCATCCTGGCCTGTATCAGGAATAGTGTGGCCAGTAGGCGGAGGGAGGTGATCGTGCCCCTGTACTCGGCACTGGTGAGGCCGCACCTCGAATACTGTGTTCAGTTTTGGGCCCCTCACTACAAGAAGGACATTGAGGTGCTGCAGCGTGTCCAGAGAAGGGCGACGAGGCTGGTGGAGGGTCTGGAGCACAAGTCTTATGAGGAGCTGCTGAGGGAGCTGGGGTTGTTTAGCCTGGAGAAGAGGAGGCTGAGGGGAGACCTTATCACTCTCTACAACTACCTGAAAGGAGGCTGTAGAGAGGTGGGTGTTGGTCTCTTCTCCCAAGTAACAAGTGATAGGACGAGAGGAAATGGCTTCAAGTTGCGCCAGGGGAGGTTTAGATTGGATATTAGGAAGAATTTCTTCACCGAAAGGGTAGTCAGGCATTGGGACAGGCTGCCCAGGGAAGTGGTGGAGTCACCATCCCTGGAGGTGTTCAAAAAACGTGTGGATGTGGCGCTTCGGGACATGGTTTAGTGGGCATGGGTGCTGGGTTGACGGTTGGACTCGATGATCTTAGAGGTCTTTTCCAACCTTTATGATTCTATGAAATGCAATCAGGAAGAATGCAAAATTTATATTCAAACCTTTGAATGTTACCTGGAAGATTATCGTCAGATGACCATTCTATTAGGAGAGAAGTAATACCAAGCTCATCTGAACTGACTAAATTGTGAAGAAGGTCTTAAAGTATTTGCAGATGGGAACCTTATCTTAAATCTACCTTTGATGCAGGAAGAACAGAATATCAAAGGAAAGCCTATTTTTATTATCTTGTCACTAATATAAAATTGTCTTAATTTTATATACAAGGCAACCAAATGTTACTAATAGAAACTTTTATGACAAGCTATTTACAATCAATTTGGCTCAGTCAGCTTTGCCTATAGAAAGTTGCAGTTTGATGTTCATTTTGATTCTTCTTATTTCTGAGATTTTTTTTCAGGGTTTTTTTTTTTTTTTTGCCAAGCTATCTTCTGCATTTCTTTTAATCTCTTTCCAGTGTTATTTTATGCTGTCTAATAAACCAAGTGTGAATAGATTAAGAAAGTTCTGTGCTTCTCTACAGTTAAGACTTTTACACTGAATCTTCTTCCATACAGAAGTTGAATGGGAAGTCTCAGGAAGCTGCAGTTATCATTGGTTGAGTACCCCCACTTGCGGACAGGTACTGACATGGATCTTATACCTACAGCAAAAGTAGTTTCTTTCCAAGTGGTAGAAGATGTTTGATCATCCAGGCCACTTTGTTCAGCTTGCATAAAAAGGACAGTATTGACTTAGGATGTTTTGGTTTTTGTTGATATAAAGAGGACTGAGGATTCTCAATGACTAAGAATTAAAAGACTGTTGTGTTTATTTGTTGAGCTTTGATGACTGGGAAATGAATGACTGGAGTTTGCAAGCTTAGAAAATGGTTGAAGTGACTGAGAATAGACAAATATAATAAATTTGCTGCATAACTAATGTATCTGTTTACTAAGTCCATGAAAAAGATTTTCCTGATGACTAAATCATGTGTCCGTTTTCCCTAATAAGTGTTGCAAACAGGATGAGATTATCACGTTCACCCAGAATATAATGGCTATTATGTTTTCAAAAAATAAAATCATTTGGCTATAAACAGATCTTTCAGTCCACATGGAATTTAATCACAGTCCTCACAGAAGACCTAGGCTGTCTTTTGCAAGAATGGACAACTTGAGGTGCTCCAATAGGAGGGGGAAGCCAGTTTTCAGGACAACACTGAGAACTGATAAAATACTCATCTGCAAGAAAAATTAGCATTGTCTTATTATAATTTCTCGCAAATCTTTTTCGTTAAGCAGAAGATAAAAGGTTTGAACCCATTTGTCACACTACATTTAGCCACCAAAGGTTCCAGGTACTCTATCATCCAGAGCACAGGCAAATCAAAACGGGCATTACTCTCAAGTCTCAAAAATATTTTCCCTATTGTAACTTGAAAACACTTGATTCTGTCACTGTCAATGAACTGGATTAATAAGAGTAATTATTTAATAAAACATTTCCATAATCTGTGTGGTATTTCACGTCCACAATGATCTTTGTTTCTTTCACTTCTGCAGTATAAGAAACCACATGAATTGCTACTGATAAACACAGAAGAGGGCTCTAAACTTTGCTCACTCGTATGACTGAAGGGTTTATGGAAAAAGTAATTTGGATTTCATTCAGAACTCTTAAATCTTTGATATTCCATTGTTGTAATATGGATTTAATTATATAGGCTTTTTTGAATAAGTTACCTCTGCTTTAATCTAACTTAATAGACTTTATGTGGTAGCTGGGAGATTCTTAGATAACAATTGGTCTAGGTAACTTCAAACTTAATGGTAAGAGGAATTCATTAAGGTCAATGCTAAATACTACGTTAGTTATGCCTGAAACTGAAACATATGGGGAAAACATTGAGTTAGATGAAATTTTAATATCAGTTACCACCAGTAACAGATTGATTGTTATTGTAATAATCAACTGCAAGTAACAGTGAACAACAGAAAAGTGTGGGCTAAAATTATTTAACACAAATTAATATTTCAGCAGCCTGGATTTGTTTATGACTTATTTGTAGAGACCATCTTAAAAAAAAAAAAAAAATAACCAAATCTTAAATCAACAAGGAGAAGGGAGGGAGTTGATCCATAGGCTTCTTGAAACTAATACATTTATTTAACCATTTTTAATACAATTAGGATTTTAAATAATGGTTTAAAGAGAAACTTCTAAATGGTATCAAAAAACCTCTTGGAAGAGAAGGAAATGCTTTTAGGTGATATATGCATTTTATTTACATAACAGCCTTATCTATTTCTCCATAAAAAAAACAAGATGTACATAATGTGGCTCTGTTTGAAATGATCTCATTTCTTCATCTGGTATAGACTTCAGCAGTAAATTGTAGGATGAATGTCATCTTTCCTTTCTTATTCATTTCTGTCTTTTTGGTGAGCACACCTGTCATTTCTTTTCCTTTTTCAACTAGATCTAAGGCCATGCCTGAGACCTTACTGTCTTTCTTTTGAATAAAGATATATGGTGCTTTTAGTGCATTTTCTGCTGTATGAGATGTTATAAATTACAGCCTGCTCTTCCTTAGCTTTATTAAGGAAGCCTCCATGGAAGCCTGCTGCCATCTAACCTAGAAGATCTTGTACTCACTTTCCTCATTTGTTTGGCTAGGTCACTGACCCGCTGTGGAATAGACGGGAAAGCTATTACGTCCCAATAAGCTAGTATTGATATAAATTATTTCCTACATAAAACGCAAAAAGATGCTAGCAAATAGAGAGGCAGGGAGAGGTTTATACAAACCATTTGTGGGAGTCTAAGCAGGTTATTTTTTAGTTAGTTTTATCATGATTTGTTGTTTACTCATGTTTTCATGGGAGGTGACTCAAGCACTTTTTTACGGAATTGAGGAGGAAGAAGAAAAATAATCATAAATTTTCAGATACTAATCGGTATTTTTTAAACACAAATGGGAGTAGGAAATAATGTCTCAATGAAAAAATACATCATATATGTGAATGAACAAAATAATTATCAAATTATTTGGTAGGATGTATTCTCTTTAAGAGGAAGCGTTCTTCAGTGTTGAAACAGCATCTTACATCTTGCTGGTTATTCTCCCCAGGATACTCTTGGAACAGTGCTGAACTTTACTTTTCTGTTAAATATTTTAAACATTCTCCTTTGTGCACCAGCTGAGCAGAATGCCAATTAGAAAGAGTTCTTCAGTGGGAATTCTCAATTTTTTTTTTCTGTCTCTTTTTGAACCTGTCATTGCCCAAACTCAGCTCCTTTTTGATATAAATGCCTTTCGTTAAAAAATGATTGTATAAAACTGCCAATCAACAACATTCTGATTCTGATTAAAGAATACACCTGGTCTGTGGGTTTTATTCCTGCCATCTGTTTGAATGGCAGATATTAGTAACAGCAAGCAATTGTAGATGCTGATTTTTGTTCAGGAAAAATTTGCTTCAAAATTAAATACTTATGTTTTAATTTGTTAGAAGTTACAATTTAAAGAAAGCTTTGCGGTAGCAATGATTAAATTAAGTAACTCAGGCTATGCTTATATTTCATTTAGTTATATCATGTATTTGCTTTCATGACATTAAGAAACAAAAACTTTTCAGAACCAAATTAACCACTTGAGGATAAGAGGCTGCAGAATTGTGTGTAAGATGAAGACTTTTAAATGACTGAAGTACTCTGGTCTATATTTAGTAGAACTCTTTTTAGGCATGAGAGTGGGTTGGGAGTGACTATAATAGATACATAACCAAAGCTGACTCTTCAATTTGTATTTTGAAAGTGAAACAAATATTTATAGTAACACACAGTTCTTCAGAAGCTGATACCAACACCTTGTTTTGATGTTTTATACAAGTAATGAATTTACTGTAGGTTTATAGGACAATATCAGTTGGAGGGGACCTCAAAAAGTCTCCAGTTCAACCTCCTGCTCAAGCAGGATCCGCTACAGGGTCAGACCTGGTTGCTCAGACCTGGTGTTCTCCAGTCAGGACTTGTAAACCTGTCAGGCTGAAGGTTGTACAACCTCTCTCGGCAACCTGCTTCACTGCCTGACTGTCCTTATGAGGAATTTTTTTTTTTCTTACTTCCAGATGGAATTTCTCAGTTAAATTTATGCCTATGAAAACAAAACAAAAAGCTTAGGCATGTTTTAAAAATCTCATATTGGGCATGTTTCTATTTAATGCAGAAGTGAGAATGCAGGGATCAGTTCTGGAGGACATGTGGGTGTTTGTTTGGTGTGGGGTTTTTTTTTGTTGTTTTGTTTTTGGTTTTTTTTTTTTTTTTTCATTTTTTCTTTTTTTACCAGTTGTGTGTTTATATGCAAAGGCATTATTGTACTATGCTCTTCTATCATTTGGTAAGATTATATAGAAAATTTAGCAGATTCAAATGTATTGGCACAGATTTCCATCTGCTTAATGTGATGACATCTTGGAATAGGTTCCACAAGTTTTTCGATGACACAAAAAAGAACTTAAACCACTCAGAAATGTCTTTCAATATATCTTATTTTAAATTGTTACAGCTTAGAGCTTTAATGGCTCATTAGAGTGCTTGGACATTGGTCACTGCCACGGTAGAAAACTTTGGTATATACTGGACATAGTGCTATGTGGCAGAAACAATTCTTTTAAAGACAGTAAACATCAGTACATCTTGGGAATCTGGGTAGAAGTAAAATGGTAAACAGAATGAAATGAGATGAAGAGAGATCAAAAGACCAAAGCTGACTAAAAATATCTTACAAATACATTAATGAAACTGTTGTTTATTTGCTAAACGTTAAGGGAAGAGTTTATCATGATCACATTAGACACAGGAAAATTATTCTTCCAATTGTTTGTGCCAATTTTTATTGGCTTTGCCCATGTTTTATTGTTTGTCAACACTTCTTTGGTTGTGATTTAATATTTGAAGCAGAAGACATCTCTTATCATTATAATTTGGATTTTTACTCTGCAGTGTGGGGAGGTTGAAACAGACTGTTGTATTTTTTTCCTCTCCTAAGAAAAAGTCATGATTTATGTTTGTTGAAACCAACAGCTATAATTCTCTGAGATCAGTTCATTCATGTAAAGGCTAAACACTTATGCTAGTTTTCATGGTGATCAATTAGTTGTCCATATTGTATTTCATTTTAGTGTGTATTTTTTCTCAACTAGATTCAGATTATTTGGTCTTATTTATGCATCTATAGTACCTGCTGCTGTGTATTTTCTGGAATGCATATCTAAAGGCTAACCAAAATAATTAAAACCAAAAGAAAATTAATTACTGATAGTCCTTCTGAATTTGAATATAACTATCAAAGGGAGACTCATGTTTAAAAGAGTTCTATTCAGGAGAAAAAAAATCACATGCTCTTAAGTGAAAATAAGTGCGTGCAGGCATTATGCATTACCAACAAAAAAGGCTGCTAAACGTTTCTCCGCCCGGTTGTGCAGGATCCTAAATACACTTGCTCTGGTAAAACCTTTAGCCAAATGTAAAAGATGCTTAGGAAAAGACCAAAGAACTAGGGGGGAAAACAGTCCGATTCGCATCTGTGTCTCAGGTTCCTGGGATACTGCGGTTTAGGATCTTCCTGAGCTAGAGGACATATTTTTCTGCTCCATAGTCTTGGAGAGATTTTTCTGCCATGAATTTGAGCTCCTTTTCTTATAGAATCTGTGTATGTTGTTTTATCATCCAGAGCTGTCTATGGTAATGACTTGCAGGCTTTGGCTACACATTGTGTAGAAAAAGGACTAGCTCCCACCCTCCATTATTTAATGATTTCAGATAATGGTTTCTAGTTTTGCATTGTGAGCAATAGTGAATTACTTGCTTACTTGTTCAGCAATAAAGATGATATACTCTCCCATATTCAGCATTAAAAATGCTTTAAAAAAAATAAAATAAAAAAAGCTATGTTAAGCATACCAAGCTTTAAAATGAAAAGGCCTTTATCACATGAAGATAAATGTAAAGGAAGTATGATTGATTATTTTTGAAAAACCAGTTTATCTAGTTTAATATTATTATGCACTGTTTTTAGACAAAGGTGATCTCAGCAAAAAATGTGCTTAACTCCGAGCTGACAACTGTTATTTATATCGAAATCATACTTGTATTTAAGGGTGGTATCGTCTCTCATTGTTCCTGGGAGAAGTGCTGCTTCAGCAGGACTAGGCAAATGAGAATTTCCACAATTTTGTAAATTACTGAATGTCCACTGTAGTTATAGTGCTTTTGTTTCTGCTTGCTCTAACTGTTGAATTAAATAAATTTTTTATTCGGGACAGGATGAGATCTTGTACCCTGTCAGTTATAGAGCTCCAGGTGACGGATGGCAATTTCTGAAGCAATAGTAACTCATTTGCCTTTGATCCATAACCTTTGTCTCCCCAACTGCTGCAATCCTCCTAATTTCAGATCTGTATCAACCACTCATCTCTCACAATAAAAATCATAGTTTGCCTTTCCCTGTCCAGCTGTGCCTGGAATATAGGTCCTTATGTACTATGCGGACAATGTTCAGCAGATCTAATTTTGGTTCAGGACTTATATGCTTCTCTCTGAAGAAATGCATTAGCTGAAAAAAATTCTTTGAAAGACAGTACCATGTATTAGGAAGAAAATACATTTTTGAGAAAACATATCTTAAAAAAGCAACCCCAAAAAACAAGGAAACCCAAACCAGTCTGTATAGATGGCAACACCTTACATAACTACCTTCTTCTACATAAAGACTCTAGAGAAATTGAAATCCAGGGCTACAGGGGTAGTTAGATACCTAATATAGATAGAATTAATACATCTCTCATCTCATGAAGCCTTAACTTTTTACAGGCTTTTCTTTAATATTCTTCTAGGTCAGCTTGTCTCCTTTCTCAAAGCTCACAAACATGCTCTTGGAAGGGTAACTCTCCTTCCTTCACAAGGATTTGTGCACTTGAAGCTTTTTTTGATCCTTATGCTTTCAATCTTACAAAACAGTTATCAGTTTAACGTATAACTTAGGAAAATGATGTTGTCTTTCAAATCTGTGCTTGTCAGTTGTTTTCTGGAAAGAGGTGGCAGTGTCTTCCTGAGCAGATTGCATTCATTTTAAGAATTATAGACACACGATGAGCATCTCACGAGCTTTAGCAGCAGAACATATTTACACCAAAAATGTTGGTGCCTCATCATAGTCACAGAGTTATCTTGCAGACTACATTTGTAAAATAGTTACATTTCAGTATTCATGTTATTATATACCATTTGCATATCCATTATTTTACTATATAATATAGCTTACAAGAATCCTGTTCTCAGTATTAGTGGAGATGCTTTTAACATTTCTGGTAGAAGTATAAAAGTAAAATAAAAGTTTAGAGACTTAGCTTCATAATCATATAACACGGTCAAAAAAAAAACCAACAGCTTTTTTTTTTTTTTTTTTTTTTTTTTTTTAATGGGTGGGAAGCTTCTAGGCATCATTCACAAATGCCATTTGGAGGAGGAGATAGTAATGACATCAGACTATACTTAATATACATGTACAGTTATTATAACTTACAGTTATATTTCTTAGGGTGGTATTTGTTGCTTAAACATATGTCTACTGCAGTTTTAAATGCAGTAGCAGCCAGACTCTAGCTGCTTCTCTGGAAGGGTGAGAACTTCCTACAGTCCTTTGTCATAGGCAATAGAGGCCTATCACAGGCTGGTATGGGTATATCAAAGGGTAGTAGATGCTTGTAGTTTAGGCAACTGAATTCCAGCTCTAGTACCACTTCAGAGTGTTTATCAGTAACTAACCTCAAGAACATTACCTTTAAAGATTTTTTTATTTTTTCATGTTGATGGTTGCAACACAACAAAATCCCTCCCATCCTAATTCAGTGTAGGAAAATATAGAATATTTCAGTAAGTTATTCAGTTCTAACAGCTATATTAGGTTACTTCTGTTGTACACATTTTCATAGAGCAGAAGGGGGTTGTCATGTTTATACAACCACAGTATCTTATAAATTACCCGTAAATGCGTGGGTTCCATTTTAGAAATGTGTATCAATTTTAAATATCTCATTTATTCTTTATAGAACAATGCAATAATTTTGTTCTACATTAATTACCTGTATATTCACCCACTGGTTTCTATGTTAACAGTTTATAAAGTACCAACCATTAGGATTAGAAACAAGAAGGAAAGGCTTAGGTAAGTCTAGCTTTTATAAAGAAATGTGTAGACTTTGGTATAGTCAAAATTCTGAGCTACAATATTTGGAGTTCTTTTGTGATAGGGACCACCTCTGACTGACTGGGTGATTTAAAGGAATCAGTTAAGAACAGGAATTCAACACGCAGAACAAATCTCAATAATCTAGTTCTGGGGCAAAGAAGATGATTTGTAGTGTCTAGATGTGCTATTGAAACGAATGTCAAAAGAAGTAATGGGAAGCTTTGTTTCATGACAACTGCTTAGCACAGAACATAAGATTTTTCAAAGCATGTCTCGTTGTATAAGCTGTGATTGTTGAGTACACTTTTAGGATATCTAAAAATAATGACGGCTATTGCTAGGTATGCATCCAGAAGTGGATCACAAGAACGCTTAACCTGAAAAGCAGAGAGACTGTGTTTCATGACTTCTTGTTTCTATGCCTCCAGTCTCCTTGAAAAGAAATATAGTGCAGAATTCTTAGATGAGTTGAATCTGACATTGCTATCCATCTTCCATTTTCCTGAAGTCTAGTTCATGTGAACTACAGAAGTTCAGAAAGACCCTGCAGTTTTATGAGTTCAGAAATTTCTAAAACCAGTGCAGAGTGCTTTCTCTTTAACTCACCCAGAAGTTTGCAACAGTAATGCAAAGATTCTTCGAACCTCAGGACATCACAATTGAATTAGCTTTGAATCAGACTGTGGTTGCTTTCCTTCCTGCTTCATCACTGTGTCCCTTTATCAGTGGCTGAGGACAGAAGCTACCGGCATCCTTCTGTAATTAGAGCGGTGCTGTTAAGTGGGGTACTCTGAAACCCAGAGGTCTCCATTAGTCTCTAGGGACTGCGTTTACGGGGAGGTTTTGTTGGCAGTACTGACTGCATATATTAGTATTCTATTCCTTTAACTTTTCCAGAAGATGTGAGACTGAAACACTGAACTTTGTTCATTAGTGAGGGGGGCCATGGAGCTAAGTAGAAGAAATGAGGCAAAAACTGTCCCAAAGTATTTCTAAACATGAAAGAATTTAGAAACAGAGAAATAGTGTTAAAACGTAAGTACATACCCCAGTATCCTCAACTGTCTGCAGTGATGTGAATTAATACACATTCAATTAATATGATCATTAACATTCAGTTACATTTTATTTGAATTCTCTCTTCTTTAGATTCCCCATCACTGTGACATTTTGTAACATAGGGAAGTTTAAATAAAGTTTAAAATCAAAGTTTGTGTAAGTGTATGAAGCTAGATCCTACAAGATTATGTGAAGGCATACAGTTCTTCCTGTCTGGAGTCCCGTTGCTCTTACTGTGACTCTATGTGACAATAGCATATCTCCCATTCAGGACATAAGACAAAATATCTTCCTTTGTATCAAAAGAAAACATGATAAATTAGCATGATTGCCGCCACAATTTACTTTGACCTAGTTGATGGGGGTAAAGGCTTGTTCTGTTACAAGAGGGAATTTTGAGAGGCAGGATTATTAACCTTCTCACAGCTGCTAGCTGTGTGAAGCRTGCCACCCTCCCCTGACACAACAGCTTTGACTCCTTTTCCCATTTGGGATGCATCATCTTTCTCCTCTGCTGTACAAAGGTCCATCCACCCTACACAGTGGTCTTGAGTACACTCTGGAAGCTCTGGCACGGCAAACTTATCTCCTCTCAGTCGCTGTAGTGCTGGAAGGCGGCTGGGAGCCTGAGCTTCTACCAGGCTCTCTGCGTGCTACACTTGCAGCATTTGTACCATGCTGCTGGCCTTGGCACACACCATGCCTGGGGCTCTTGGAAACAATTTGTTTATGGACTTGTTTTTGTTTTCTTCAAGGGTAGAAGTGTAATTCTGTGCAACAATTGCACTCTTTATACATTTTGCTTTCTTTGCTTTTACAATAGTTTAGCTGAGGACATTTTGAGCTGGTGGTTCTTCATGCTGTGCTGAACCAGGAAGAAGTCAAAGGAAGGTAATGCCTCGTTTATGGAATTTGATTATTTCTGCAAAATATTTGTCATGCTTTTGTTCAGGACTTCTACTTAGCTGGCCAAAAATTCTCCTGACATGCCAGTTTAAAGGAAATAGCTTTAATATTCTGCTTATAATTGGTAATCTCTTCTAGTCTTTCTTGGAAGTCTACTCCTAACAGAGAGACCCTTACATTATGCAGGTGGTGCTTTGAAGCTGCAAGCAGGAAAACATTCAGATATGCTACTTAGTGTGATAAGAATTAATTTCATTATGTCAGAAAAATAAAACTTTGAAAAGAATACATTACAAGAGGCATACTTAGGAATTCACAAATTGATGAATTATTGATTATTCATATCAATGCAGAAAACAAATTAAAGAAGGGAAAAGATTATTAGAAAAGCTGTGTTCATTCAAAATGCATTCTAATCATAGTATAGATACTTATAGAAAAGCTAAAATATTTTTAAAAGGCAAGATGATCACACTGTGATTCATCTTTCTGGCAGTTGTTAAGACAGCTGCTATACATGAAAATGCATGTTTCTCTTGAAACGGTGCGTGGATATTTGACAAGAGAAGGCTTGATGTTAAAACACAAAATACAAGAATATGGGAGTATAAAATTAATTAAAAGTGAGAAGAAGATGGTTCTTTCTAAACAGGCATGCATGAGAACAAAATGTGTTTGAAGCATTCAGTCCCCAAAGAATTTGGTTATCGAAAGAGGCAGGCTATGAACATTTGTCTGGCATAGACGCACATCAAGTTATTGTGCATAAAATCCATCTCTTAACTAATTAGCAGTCTCAACATGTCTCTGAAGTATAAGTGAATTATTAAATGTTGGCCCAGGACTGATGAGGAATGATTGAAGAGAAAGAATTACTTCTTTAGCCATTATGGATGAGGATCAGGAAAAAAAGGAAGATATTTCTGCATAAAAAAAAAAAAAAAAAAAAGAAAAGCATAGATCAGTTTGATTTGCTTGATTTCCAGCTGAACTCTACTACATCTGTTCCACTGACAGTTCTGTCAAAAGAATGGTAGAGTTTGACACAGAAATAAAGTTGCAGGATTCTGAGCTAATCCTGTAGCACTCAAACTCATTTTTGTATATTTCCTCTTTATAAAACGAACTGGTGGCTTTTTCAGGTACAAAATGTCATAATTTGACCCCTATTACTTTTCTTGTTCATTCTGGGGAGAAAAAAAATAGAAAAAACCCCATAGCTTTGGATTTTGTCTTTGTGTTTGTGCTGTGCAAAGTTTAGTCCTCCATATTTTATGCTTATTTGGTCACAGAAGCATATTTTTCTCAATAAAATGCTGAAAACTCTGACACAAAATGTCTATCAGTTTTTTATTAAATATATGAAATGAAGAGCCAGTCTGTGGCAATGAAACAATGCCAGAACAAATTGCGACTTTACACTTTAAGCTTGGTAGCTCACCAGAGGTCATCATTAGGACCCAATTCATCTTAAAATGTGCACCGTCTTTAAAGTAATACCACCTGACTCCTATGCCTGTACTAGTAGCTCTGATCCAAAACTGTAAATCTTTTTGTCACCATATATTGTGTGAAACAATCTATCTCAATCCCTCGAGATGCGATCTTTGTGAAAAACTGTGTTTTGCCAACAGTAAAGGCAGTTGTAAATCAGTTTCAAATGGATGTTTGTCTAGGGCAAAGAAAAGAGTTCACACTATAAAATGTATTCATGCTGAAAAATGCATTGTGTAATATAAAGATGTGTTAGGAGGCATAATTTCAGCATTGTTACAAATTCAGATAAAGACTATATATTTTAAGATAAAGACTACAGSTATAAGTGGCACTGCATGTTTAGTACAGTACCCTTTTTCTTATTGGACTTGCTTGATACTTCATATTGGTTTAGTCATCTTATTCATACCCTCTTTAGTCTGCATCCTTGCCCTGTTTCTCAGTAGTGCTTTAACGTGTTACTGGCTTTAAGAGGAAGCACTGGAAAAAGCACAGTTCCTCTAAAGTGATTTTAACTTGCTGTACATCTTAAGAAATTCAGAGCCGTCAGTCTTTTTCAAGTCTTTCCTTACTTATATAGTTAATCTCTGAGTATAAGCCAGAATGTTAGAGATATTTGAATGAAAATAATTTAGGAATATTGCTGAGGAAGAAAATACAATTTTATTTTCATACCAATGTGAAAATTTTGGCTGATGGAATTAATAGCTAAATGAATCTTATTTTAAATAAGGTGTTTTAAATAAGAATAAATTTTAATTTATTTTAATTTCTGACTAATACCAACTTCTTTAGACACTGATTTCTTTGAACCTTCTAAGTCCTTTTGGTTTGACAACATCTGGCCTTTATGCTGTTACAAAAAATATAATGCTTCAGATGCTTATTTCATTTTCTAATGCTGACATTAACTTGTTTCCTCTCTTCAGAATATTTCCTCTCTCTTAACTCTGTGCCTTTGTACAAGCATGGGGTTTATGCATGTTTTCTCCTGCTGTAGAGTTAGGATTCATCTTCACAGTTTCATTCTGTGGATAACATCTACAGCCTTTAGAAAGCATTTATTATTAATGCTGTATTTTCACACAGGGTACTTGGAAAGAAATTAAAGCAGTCTTTTGCCCTCAAAATCAATATGTACCCTGTTCCTCTTTTCTGTTTTATATGTCATTTTATTCAAAAAACAACCAAACCAAAAAATGCCAAAGGAGGCAAACACCCCCCCACACTTTCCCATTTTTTAATGCAAAAACTGAAACAGAAGTCAAGAAATTATTCTGAAATTATTTTCCTCTCCCATCTTATCTGAAGATAGTGTTTTCTTAGTCAATGAAAATAGACGTGCATATATTTATACATTATTATCCATTTATATTTAAACTTTCATGTAAACAGTATGTGAACTATGTTGTTCTTGTTGCATTAAAAGTGGATCAGCTGACGATGATAGGAAATCATCTGACTTGAACTTGAGGCTAGCGGAGAATTTTTGTCTATTTAATCTGGAGGTAGTAGAATTTTAGAGGGGTCTTGATACAAATGATAACTTTTTCAGCTTAGGTTACATCTTCATCTTAATTTGAGGGAAAAAAAAAAAAAAGAAAAAATCCATTCTAAAACATATATTAACAACTCTTTAAAGGTACATAAGGCCTCTAAAGAATAATGTAGTAAATGTAAGTCACTCTTATTTCTGATCAGTTCTGTCATAATCTATATGAATCAGTAATAGTCATCAAATACCACTTACCAGCTAAACTGTTATGTAAGAACATTTTCTTAAGTAGAAATGAAGTATAGCTGTCAAAACACTCTTGCTGCTGAACTTAACTTTGTAAAATAGAACTTTTTTGATTGGTTAATATTTTTTGGTCCTTTTTCCCATTTTCCTTTCTAATAAATCTAGAAAGTAGGTTAAAATTGATTTAGTTTGCTCTCTTATATTAGTTAAGTTAAAGACTTTCAGTGCAATCTTTTTTCAAGGTCATACATTCTGGCAAACATTTACCTTCCTTTTATATAATTGTGATTGATAATTATTAAATATACTGTCACATCGTGGTAGATATTTATTTAAAACATCAAACATTTATCTAAATTCATGATGCCTTTTTTGTTTGTTTTTTTTTTTTTTATAATTATATTTGGGTTTTATTTTTTGCTTTCTTATCCTATTAACACAAGTTTGATTACCTGGATGCTATTATTTCCAGCTGGCAGAAGACTTTAATTTTCTCTTAATTTGACAGAAAATAGTAAACATTACCAGCTAGAAACCCCTATGTATTTTCTACTAGCAGTTTAAATGAATTGCTGTCAGGAAATATTTCTACCCCTAAGTGAATAACTGAATACTCTGACATTCAGGAGCTTTAATTGATATTGATATCGCACCATCCTGTTTTGTCATCCTCTGACCTAATGTCTGGAAAGAAGATACGGAGCACAGCAATGCTACAACAATGTAGTTGCTTGTATAGTGAAGTAGAGTATTTTGTCAGTCCTGGGCAAATTTATACTCAATTACTGAGTCCAGCAGCACCATGCTGAGACTGATACAATTTGGTGTATAGACTTATGTTGTCCACATTTGAACAGAATAGAATAGAATATCTACTTTGGCCAATGGAAATTGTTAATGTACAAGCTGTAAAATCTGTACAAATGATACTGCAGATAAGAAAGTGATTCTGTCTTGTAGTTACGTCATTCACTTAAACTACTTATTAAAAGAAAGTAAACAACATTGGCAAAAAAATGGCATAGGTAGTCCCATTACCATAGGCAGGGCATGTTTCACATTTTTCTTCAAAGGAATTGCATTGAATGCTTTGTCTTAGTGAGGTGAGGTGTAGGGGGCTGGGGACAGTGACAAAATCACCCGTGTTCAAGCAGCAGGGAAGAAATGCATACTGTTTTGTATTATACGGTCCATTCCAAAATTAAATTGGCTTTGGACCATTTTAGTTTTATGGGTTTTATTTTGACCTCTGAAAATAAATTCTCCACCTTGAGATTTTTTATTTTTTTTTTTTTTAAAGACAGGTGGTAAACTGATGACAGGGAAATCATATCTTACTCTCCCACAACCAGCTAAGCATTGCCAGGAGCTTCAGGATGAAATGTAGTTTTCTTGTAAATTTTAAGGTCTGAATAATTTCTTCATAGCCAGTAAAAACACCAAAAGGCAGAAAATCTTCTTTTTGAATTCTCTTAGTTTCTAATGAACATGGGACCGTAAAATATAAATACAACCTCTATTTAAATTCTGGAGTTTATGAGTCAGGATGAGCAATAATAATCTATTAACAGGACTAGATCATACTTACTGTTACATTCAGAGATTTTTGTTTGTTTTGTTTTTAATTACGTATTAGGAAGTGAAATTCTGTAAAATCTAAGGTAGAATCTTATTTTTTCATACATTTTCATTTCTGAAAGTTGAACACTTTCTATTTAGGAGAATGAATTATATTATTTTCTGGCTTATGGATGATCAGCAGCTGGTAACTGTATTCCAGGTCAGAGTCGTTGTTAATGGAAAGAATGCGTAAATGAGAAAGATAAAAACCTGATTTCAAGTTTTAAACTGAATTTGCCTTGCATTACATTGAATTGAATTTTGCACTGTATTGGAAATTAGAGAAAACATGTTTTGTTTGTGAATTAAAAATCAAAAAAAAATGTTAAAAACAAAGACGTGACACATGGAGCACCAAGGATACCAACAGTTCAAGTAGATTTCAGGATTTGTGTTTGTGTTTTTTGATGTTTCTTCTCCTTTCTTCATGCATTTTTATATCATAACAGGTTTTTATATCATAATGAAGTACATGAGTTTTCTTATTTGCACAGCCATGACTTGCCATGGCTGTGCAAAGAAAGGAGGACAAAGAAAGTAAACAGTAACCTGGTTTAGCTGTAGGCTTTGCAAATTAGATTTTGTTTAACCCATTCTTTAATCCAGCTCTGATTTTAGTTATAATTTTCTTGTTTAGCAGTCTACTGCACTTCAAAAATTTATTTTAATGTTTATAAACTTTTTAATATCTCTGTTTACATTCAGAGAAAAGCTCTTTATCAGACTCCTGGTGTATTTGACAGAATTTTAAAACAACTGATTTTGAACTTTTTATAGTATTATGGTAAACTGTGCAACATACATACATGAAGACATACCAAACTAAGAAAGCAAACCTAAAATTTAAGACTATGTTTTTTAAAAAAAATAAATTGTTGGAAGGGAAGAAGATCATAGTAGGATGAAGGAGTTTTGTTTATATTGAGCTTTCTCAAAAATCACCTAAAACTAGATTTCATACATCGAAGTGTTTCTTACTTCAAGAGAGCCTCACGAATTTCATGCATGCTCTTTGGGACTAACCTGTTGTAAGTAACAGCATCAGGAAGTGGTGTCGGACAAAGACTTTTGGTTGCCTTCTCTTAGGGGAGAAGAAATTATTTTACAGAATAATTAAGAGGAGAGGCATCTGTGTGTCAGTCTGAGTCTTATCTCACAGTTTCTGCACTGACACTGT
Organism: Oceanodroma leucorhoa; assembly: GCA_030449065.1. Lineage (NCBI taxonomy): Eukaryota > Metazoa > Chordata > Aves > Procellariiformes > Oceanodroma > Oceanodroma leucorhoa. The sequence continues at coordinate 16,843,276 of JASVER010000012.1, forward strand.
AGAGCAGAGGCAGACAGGCATTGCAAGCACAAGTCATATGCCTCAAACTAGAAGGTGGATGCTGAGCTGGGAAGGACCCCACCTTTTTTTGAAAAAAATATTGAGGCAGAAGTGTCAAATGGCAATACAGCCACACCGAGATCCGTGGCTAGCTGCTATCAAGARCAGCGATCTTGCAGGGCTCAGCTTCGCCCTGGTGGCAAACCACAGCCCCCCCCCCGCCCTGAGCAGTCACAGGCGCGAGCGAGTGCTGCTGCCCCCTCCACGCGTGAGCCACTGCCAACGCTTCCTGCTGCTGGTTTGTCCCTTACCCCTTCCCTTTTAGGTGGCTTACCTCACTTCTCTGTGTATTTTATCTATAAAGCTTTGAACTCTTCATGAGAAGATGGCATACGTTCATTACAGGCCTGAGCCTTGGAGTGAAGAAGCTGTGTTGTCTGGGTGTCCAACATATGCTTTTAGAGCTTACTGCTGAGGGTCTGGGACATCTTTAGTCATGGCTCAAAGACCTCCTTCCCGAGTTTGGTTTTCTTTGTGTTTTCTCCTATGATACCATGGCAGAGAAAATTCTGTCTGACAGATGACATTTAAAATGGAGCCGCCTTCTATAAGCCCCACAATTATAGAGTATCTTTATTTCTAGAGATCATAAATATTCACACAATTACTTTTAATAAAATTTCTATAATAACTATTTAGTCAATTTAGTCAATTTACCATTCCCAACCTCTCCAAACAAACAAAATACAAACTTTCAACGTTAATTTTTAGCATTTAAACTTTTATTTGCCAGTACTTGTATATACTAGCTTCATTGGTCTCAAAATAAGAATGCACCCAAAGCATATCAGATTTTTAGGAGATATTGTAAGAAAGACATACAGGTTAGTTTAAAAATAGAAGAGTTAGAACTTCATTAAAAGGAAAGGAAAAAAGGAAAAAAAAAAAAACACCACACACACAAAACCTTTTTAACAGGAAAACAGCAAATGATTAGGAGTAAAAATCCCTGATTTTTCTCTGCATCTTTCTTTCTTAGCCACAGCAAAAATTATAAGGTTCAAATAAAATCTCTTAAAGGCACACATAGGCTGCTTGCTTTCCCCCTCCAGCCGACACGACTTACGTGCTACATCCTCTATGGACCAGCAATCTGCTAACCTGGATTTACTTTCAGTAGGGAAATAAACCACTCCCCTGGAGTAATCTAATCACTTAATTTACTGATCTCTGCATTTGAGTCAGGAGTAAACTAGACCCTTAGCAACTCGCGATCATGTGAGTAAACTAGACCCTTAGCAACTCACGATCATGTGGAAAAGGGAAAAAAAAAAATCTGCTTAAGGAAATCCTTCTCTTGCTGTGCTTATTAGTTTATCTTTGGCATTCTTCAGCAGACCCTGCCTCTGTCCACAACCACGACTGAATTGGTGAGGCTGGTCTCAATTTAGATCATTCAGCTGAAAATATGCTTCCCTGAGAATTTATGAATTACACCAGGAAAGAGAAAGCTACGACAAAAGAAAATAATCAAGAAAAAGAAAGATATCTGAAATAGTAAATAACCAAGTAATGACAACAACAACAACAAAAACCACCTTTTGCATATTTTCAGAACTTATTCTATGATAATTATATACAACAGCTACACTAAAAATGGTTACAGTCATTTCGTGGCTCATGGATATTTCCCATTGGAAATAATGTAGTGAATATGAATAGGTTTATGTGCCATAGCAGTACAACTTCTATCTTCAGTGGGAGTTTATGACACAGCTGTTAAGCCTCAGAGTCCTTGCAAATTTCCCTGTGAAAAAAGGATTATTTTATGTGGTGTAAGTTATTTCATCCCAACACAAGCAACACTTTATTTGGTAATTTAGTCTATGTAGCCCTGTACAAAAGATTAAAAAATATTTACAGTGCATTCTTACTGGAGAATTTGCATGTCTTGTCAACCAGCTGTAAAGTTCCTGGAAGCAGAGTAATGGCTGGAGAGGTATCACCCTCAAAGCAAAAGAAGTTTTCTGATTAATTGGTTTGTCTCAATGTAACCGTTTCAGTACCGGGGGACAAATCAGCTTGCTGCAAGAAAGAAGTTGTTCTTTCAAACCAATGCTTAATGTGATACTACATTCGTACTGTCTGTCTTATGAGTAGGAACTCTAATAGAGCAGATTTTAAAGGTACTAAGCATTTTTCTTTTTCAGGGATAAATATCTGTTGAGTTTTGATCTCTTAAGGGCTAATCCTCAAATACTGTGAAATCTTTTTATTCTTTTGACTTTGGTGGAGCTATGAGGATGTACATCAGTTCACGATCTTGTTCTCTTCCCCGTCTGTATTTCGACCAAGTCAAGTGAGAAATAAATCCTCGCTGAAGGGACAAGAAATTCCATTTTACTCCTCTCTTGATTTGGATAAGATCTGGCACTTTGAAGAATTTATTAGATTTGTAATGTCTTTTGATTCTCTTTTTCTGTATGGCAAACAAGGCTTCATTTCACCTCTGATCTTTTTTTTTTTTTTTTTCTTATAAAGAATCTGTGCACATATTACTAGATTAAATTTAACCTAAGATGATTTTTTTCCAGCCAGTGTTGTCTGTTGTTAGATAACTGTTTGAAAACAGAAAAATCCTCATCCAACCTCCAATTTAGGAAAGAGGAAGTACTGCATAAAGTATTGGATCAAGCAGAAAAGCCTCCTTGGACAACAAATTATTCCTAATTGCAAGAGTCTTAGAAAAAGACTTTCCACACTGCAAAATATATTGGCGATTAAGAATATTGTTATTGGTCAAAATCAAACAACAAAGTAACCTTTACAGTTCAGGAGGTAGAATTGTAGACAGTATATTTAAATACAAAATAATCTGCTTTTTAAGGGGAGTAGACAGTAAATGTTTATATAGTCTCCCAGAAAAGAAAAAAAAATATGGTTACGGAACTTTATTTTGCAGCATTTATTTGAACTTCATTCAGTTGCTTAAAGGTAGGTATCTAATGCCATTTAAGATGCCTTAATGTGGCCAAGAGATCTGCACAGGGCTGACAGACATGACACAAGACCTATGGGAGGGCTGAGACTGGATTAACAGCTGGACAGCAGGCAAGAGACCCCCGAGTCTCTGGTGCAGCACAAGACACCTGTGTTTCAGCGTGAGACACCGATGTTCGGGCAACAGAACCACTCCCAGAATAAGTCAACAACTGTGTCCTGGCTCCCTTTTTTCATTATGATTATTATTGGTTTTATTATTATTATTTTCATTATAAACTTTTTAAAGTTGTAAATCATCGAATGAGGAGAGAGCCTGTATTGAATTCTCTCCAATTTAATTCCAGAATATTAAATAATATTTTGTGTGTTTTTCATGAGTACTGCTTTTAACATGTCATTCTAACATTCACTTCTATGTAGTCCCAGAGTTAATTTAAAAAAAAGCTTTTGATGTCTGCATTTCTCAGAAAACAGGGCTATAGACTGAGCTATTTTGATAAAGGAAAACACACAATGCAAAACAGTACTATCAGGACAGAAAGGCAAACCAAATAGTATACTAAAATTGAATGAACAGATAATACTGCACCCTGTGATGGGGATGACTTACTCATTCGCAAAAGTGGGATCAGTCCTAAGATGTTCTCTTCTACTATCAGACAGCAGTTCAAGATTATCTCCATGAAGATACAGCTTTTCAAACAGTCATAATCCACTTTACAAATTTGAGTTTTGCATGCAATTTTCTTGTTGCCTAACTGACGTTGTTCATTAATTGGTAGTGTGACTATTGTCTTTGACTAGTTGCTTTTTTCAAACTATTGACTATTGTTTTTGCAAGTGAGAGATAGGCTGAATAATATTTTCATGTTACCTAATACTTTCGATGTCCCAGAAAGCATTACAAATGTACCTGGCAGTTAAGACATATGAAAAGTATGTATTTACATGAGAAGTGACATCATCTGAATTAGCTGCAGTGGAGCAGGAGCAATAAACAAAAAGTATATAGTTGACTGTCAGAGCAGTTTTTCAACACATGAAAATAGGGCTATTGCAAAGGGAGGTACATGAATTATAGTTGCTTGGTGACCTGTAATTGGGTTTGTACAAATATTTTGAAGGCAGTCATATTTTAAATATTGAGTACTATCTGTCTGCTATAAGAGAGGTTCCACTACAATCCAGCTATTCTTTTCTCAAAGCTTTGTAATGTGTTACCTTCCCTTACAGGTAATTTATTACTTACTACTCTAAATCTGTTTTTCAGTTCCACAAAGCTTAATTCATATGACAGTTTGGGCTTTTTTTCCCCTAAAACAACTTCTTCTGAGGCATTGTTCTCCTTCTTCTTACAACTGTCATTTGTTTCTCATGTAAAATTAAAATATTCTTCAACTTTTCCTTTTATGTTATATTAAAATATTGATGAAATAGCATTCACTGGAAGGCTGATATTTCTTCCTGTAATAATTTTAAGTTTTCATGTTACATAAGAACTTACTGTGTCCTTCCCTAGTATTTTATTATTTTCAGAAGAGAGTAATAAGGCTTAAGTCTGGTTTGAAGCAACACTACTCAGTACATGCATTATCAATTTTCTAATGTGTTTAAAAATAAGCCAAGTAATACTAAATGATTCCTTATGCTTCCTCGGGTGTAAAAGAATGTATGTATTTGTGTGTCAAGGTGCAAATGTATGTCTCTATGTGAGAAGAGAGAGTGTATGTACATCATTTTGGGTATTATCTTTTTCCTGATATCCTCTGACAGTTTTGTTGATTCTTAATTCATCATGTCCAGTCAAATAACAAGGGGAATTAATTAACTAGCTAACTATAGAGAGTAATTGTAACAGTGAACAGGAGAAAAAAAAAATAAAGCTATATTTTTTATTCTTTAATTACTGCTTTGCACCATTTACCATTCATCTAATAAGCATTTTTATTTTCTATTTTAACTTCAAATGTAATGTTTCTGCAGAAGGTGTTTTCAGATTGCCTTATGTGTAGACATTAATGTCCCCCTGTATTTCTCTCCTTCCTGCCTGAGCCAGGGAGATTACAGGAAAACATTTCAATCTTAAGTTTTTCCTACAAAAGCATTCGCTCTGCTTAGTAACCAGGTGCAGGAGCTTCAATTTTTACGTGTCTCTTACAGGTATTTCATTTCACTTTGGTGTGGTTTGGTTTTATTTTATTTTACTTTAGATACTGGAATGTTTTCCAGATTACTTTAGAATAAATTCTCTGATAAATGATCAATTCTGCTTATTGAAACAGAAAACATTGGAGTAGAAAATGGAATATATTCCTCATGCAGAATGGAAAAATGGGGAGAATAAATTATTGTCTCTGACACCTTAAAAAATGCGTTTATAGAAAGTTCATATGCAAGTCTGGAGAAGTACAGAAGAGCGGTGGGTTGTCTGAGCATCAATCCCAGGAAGCCACTGAGACAGACAACCAACAAAGACTACAAACCCAAGGGAATGCCAGAGACTATCCATCCCTTGACGATTTATATTTCAAAAAATGAGTATTCTATCCCTGCTTGGCATCTTTAGTCAACTTAGTGTGAATAGCCCATGAGCAAGAGTATGCAAGACTGTATATGTATGTAAAGGCTTAGGAAAATGTGCCCCCCTCCTTTTTTTTTTTTAATTATATGGATTATGCATTCTACAGAGTAGAGAAAAAGCTTCTTCGTATTTCTTTAAAATGCCTTCCATTTTAATGTAGTAGCACTAACAAAAACTAGTTGCGCTTCTTTCTAGAGAAATAATAAACATGCAAACCTTTCTGCCTGATGGCTCTCTTCTGATCTTACCAGTTTTCAGATTGATTAACAGGGCCATTTCTTAGCCTTGTATCTTATTTTCATAAACTGTTGCTTTACTCTTGAGTCTTACATTATTTTAAAAGAATATATCCTTATCATCATCAACATACATATCGATACTCCCTCTGTTGCTTTGGCCTTAGAAGCACCAATGCCAAGGGTGTGTAGTCCCAAACTGAACAAATTTCTTCTGGCTCCAGTTTGCATCAGCACCTCAGGCCTCCATAGTATGCAGTTACAACTGTGGTCAAAAAAATTATTTGGAGAACGCCATAGAGATGATTTCACAGGGTTTATGCTCGTAGTAGATCTTCCCGAGCTTTATTGTTGTTTACAGAGTAGATTGTATTTGTAGCTGAGGGAGTCATCATAAGCAGAAATGTTATTTGGGCATGAGGTGCAGAGGCTTCTCTCCCATCTATTCCACCTGTCTGCTGAAGGGTGGCAAGATGTGTTTCATAAAGCCCCTGTTGATTACATTTTTTTTTCCTCTGGACCAAGGTGGTTGTTAGCCTGATAATAGTTCTATGATCTGACTTTTAGAGTTGATGTCTCCCCTTCACATCACCCACCTTTCTGTTTTTACCTTCACACACATGCATGCCCCCCAACCCCTGGGGCTCACACAAGAAAATCCTCTTGTCGCTGAAGAAATTAAGTTTTCAAAAAAAGACCATCTCGGACTGTGAGGCCAGTAAAGTCCATCTCCTTCCTCAGCCTGCAGAAAGGCTGTGGCAGTGGTAGGAGGGAAACCTTGTTCCACGCTCTATCAGCTGTGACAAGGGAGGGCTCATTGATGGTTTGACAGGTCTTGGAGTAGCTGATACATTTGATGCAGGTCAGTTCCCAGCTCAGGCTTTGGAGTTCTCCAGAAACAGCCACCGCTTGATGGAGGAGCCTGAAAGAATTCGGCTCAAGAGGAAATCAACCCGAATGACATTTCAACCTAAGGGAAAACAAAAGATAAATGCTATTGAGAGCACTCCCAGGAGTGCAATTCAGAATTATGCTGCTACTTAAGGAATCTGGACAATGGATTTATTGGGTAAATTGAAAAGTAAACGTAAACTATGTCTTAAACAGGGGGAAAGCTTTAATCAGCTCCTTCAAGACTGAGGCAATATGTGTAATAAGTTTTACCTGGGTAATTAATACACATCATTTTTAACCATTATGGAAAAGTGAATTTAAGTGAGTGAATAAAGTGAATTTAAAATTGTGTCTCCGACAAAATAAGTGAACTGGTCTTTGTAGACTAACCCTAGGCTTCAGATTGTTACAATGCTAAACAGAGATTGCAGCTGTGGGAAGCTTTCAGTGAATATGTTTTCTTTAAATTGTGATCCTATATGAGCTCCCAGTAAACTGTAATGAGAGTAGATTCAATTATCAATTTTTTTGGACAAAATTGTGACTTTTAACGCTTGTCTGCATAGCATTTTTTTGTTACAGTGAGCAGACCTGAAGTAAATGGGATAATTTTGATGCCAGCATTCCAGTAGTGCCACAGCCTGTCTTGCTGTGCGTAGTAGTGAGCTGAAGAGGTTAACATGAAAAACAAATTACTGTGTTTTTCTGTAGTCTTCATTAATGATGTACTTCACCAGAAAAAGACAACAAATGGAAATAGAAGCAGCTTTGCAGGCTGAATTGGTATTCTGCTGTGCACAGTGTGTTTTACTCACTGGCAGCAAGATGGCTTGTTTTTTCCAATTTTTGATGGTAAAGGGTCAGGAAACAGTATTAACTAAGGCAAGCGATTAAAAAGAATTAAATTGAAAACTTTTCTCTGCCCAGCAGAAGTCAACTTTGAAACCAACTTATATTGCTTAAGAGTGATTTATCATTTCACTCTCAAGTGATTTCCTCCTCTCCCCCACCCCCCAGTGATAAACCCCAAGGATATTATTTGATCCTCAAAGTTCTTGCTTTTTATTAAGGTAGGAAGATATTTCTTAAAGCACATGTGGGGATGTTTCAGATATTTATTTCGTATGTGCATAAGCCTTGCTCCAGCCCTTGTAGTTTTTAAGGAATGGATTTAGATGTACAAGGAATGATGGAATATATTTTTTCTGAGATCTACATTATCCAACAACTCACTGCTCTGAAGAGTATTTTGGAAAGTCAATATTGGCAATGGATACAGCAAAACAGAAACATTGGCATTCTCATTACTATACTGTTTCTTTTCTGTCCTCTGAAAATATACCTGACAGTACTTGATATCAGAGATTTCCAAGTTTCCAGTGTCCCAGGTCCTTCTTAATGGTGATCATTTTAGAAATACTCTAGGAAGTTTCATTGTTAATTTTTCAGTAAATGCCACTTTTTTGCTTGTCTGTTTTTGGTGTAAAATCAAGTGGTTTACACCAGCTTTTCCAAACTTTTCCATTCTTGTATAGTGAATGGCAAGATTATTAAGAAGTATTAAATTAATTTCAGTGGGACCTTTTGAATTGGTTATATTAAAGGCTGCGTTTCTGTGCTAATTTCACCTTGATACATTACAATATTCTGATTTCTCTATTTTCTAGGAAGATATTATTATAGAAATTACTGTTTTTCATTTATTTGCTACATTTCCATTCTTCGGGTCATGGAGGGAGGAAAAGTATTTTTTACCTCTTCCTTGTGTTAGGATTTAGTTTTAATATATACTGAGGTGACAAATAATTTCCATATCAACTCTTCTAAGTTTCAGTATTGAAACACCGATTTTTTTAAAAAATTGAGTACTCTCTGTACCTGTGTTAATGATTTTATTTACACAGCCCCCCCTCATGAACACACATTTTGCAACAATAAAGCATAAAAGTAAGGCAAAAGGTCCAGAAAAAGTACATATTTAAGGAGTAAATCCTATCAGCCTTACACTTTCAAGAACATGAAACTATAAAGGACCACTTGTGCTATCAAGTATCTTCTTTTCTCTAACGATGGGAACTAGAAATGTGCAGAATTCCCTTTCATGCATTTGGGGGGGTGTTCACTATGAGCAAAGGGTATATAATTAATAATGTACATTTGTTCTTAAGTTATTTTAGACTAAAACATAATGTTTTGTTCAGAACAGTTCTCAAAACATCTGCTTACCTAGTGACTTTGCAAATCAAAATTTCCATTTATGAGGCCTAAAATCAAATTTTTAAGCAGGATTTAAGGGAGGCATTTTCTTACCATGATTAAAAAACAAAATCAAGTTATCCATTCATTCATAATTTTATACTTTTTTTGAAAAAATAGCCTGTCCAAATGCTGTGGATTATAAGGGTACTTTCTATTTAGAAAGCATATTACTGTAAAAACTTTTATGTACTTTCAAAACTTACATCTATTAATTACTGAAAATGCCTTTTCCTCATTCCACAGTTTTCCTGACCAGAACTTGAAATGAATAGATGATTTTGTCAAAACTTGGTCAAGGAAACTTTTTTTACAATCTGTGTACTGTATATAATACTGTGTAAAATGATTTATCCATTCTTTAGAAAATAAGATATTAATTTGCCAGCTTCTCTTTTAGTGCTTTTTGGCACAGATTGGTCTTTAAAAAATGAGAAACCATGAACTGTTTTACTGGCTCCTCTATTTATCAATACGTTGCTATTAAAAATTCAAACCAACTTGCAATACACAGCACAAGTCTGGTATTGTTATAGTATGTAGGAAAATGAATAAAAATTTTGTCCTGTATTTATGTGGAAAAGGTTAATTCCCCCTTTCCTCCAGATTTCTTTGGCTTTTCTTTCTGGACAACTAATATATACCACTCTACATCTGTTTAACCTAAATATGTAATGATTGTCATATTACCTTTCACTTCTTAAAGCCATTTATTTAGTGTTTCCTGTTTTGATTATATTGTAATATATTGTATTAACTGCAAATATTTAAATATCCTCTTGCCTTTTAATCTAATGGTTTAAAGTTAGACAAAGTTTTCAATTCAGGAAAATATAAAGTATTTCTCTCAATTAAGTAGTAGCAGTTTATTTGCCTTTAATTTGATACACTCTTCTGTCATTATAGAAACAAAGCAAATTTTCCTTCATAGATATCTTTTATGTTACAGGTATGCATCTGTCTGTGATATTGAACATATTATAAATCTCCATATGATTTTTTTTTCTCAATTTTTTTTTCTTTTCTGTTGTTTTGTCACATGAGAACGTAACTTTGTTTCACTGTCTACTCTCCCTACCTACTACTCTCCCTTCCTCAGTGATGCCATCTTATACTTCAAGAATATTGATGAAGCTCTATTCCTTTAACTCTAAATTAAAGCAAAAGTACTTGTTTATGTAAGTCATTGCCCAGAATTAGCTCACAGGATGGTTTTAGAGTCAATTCATTATTATTGATGAAATATTTTTATGTGCTTAGATGAGAGGACTTGCAAAATTCAAAACCAATGACTTAAGATATTTATTAATAGTTTCTTACTTTGCAATTTCTTTGTGGATTTTTCTGAAGAGAACACCTCTTTAAATACTAAATTCTAATATAGTTATCGTGGTAGGACAAAAAAAACTTTTCAGATCTTCATCAGGCTTTATATCTCTTATACTTTCTTTAAAAGATATGGTTATTTATGGGACTATTTTTATATATTAGGATTGTACAGTGAATTAATTAAAAAAGTCTTCGGAGTGAATGAAAGGACATTCAACTAAAAATGAGACAATTTTTGTGGGAGATAAGAGGAAATGGATTTCTGTTTTAAAGATGATAGGTCTCTTTTGGAAGAAAGAAACCACTAGCTTCTACTGTAAGTCTACACATTATGTTTTCATTTATGTTTTCTTCCTAGAATGTTGTTGAGGCAGAACTTTTGGGCTTTTGGGGTTTTTATTGTGCCTTTTTTTTTTTTTTTTTTTTACCTGTATTATAGAATTCTAATTTTCTGGGTTGTTTGAGTATCTTACACTGGTTAGTAGAGATGTTTCTATGTCTTAATGTAGAAAAATTAATTCCTTCACCCACCTGTCCCCTGACACAAACACAGACATTTGGCTGTTCTTTGAGAAATAGTCTTGAACTCGGAAACGACTAAGGAACTTCATCTTCTAACTTCTGTTTTATCACAAAATATAACCTATAATTGATTCCATATAAATACAGCATTGCAAGTAGCCCATGTCACCTTATGGGTAAGGTTCACTGCCCCACCTCATAGCAGACCTTATTGCTACCAATGGAAGCGTGACTTGCTTTATTCGGTATTTATACTTTGTATTCACATTCAGTGTTACTTACTAAAGAGTTCCCAAGCACCTTACAGGCACAAATATATAAAGATAAATAGATAGAGGAATTATAATTAGTTAACACTAAATTCCATTTGAATGGTTTCCACCTGTTAAAATTAGAACCAAGTGGTAAAATAAATTCAGCAGAGTCCTTCTAGAGTATTACATCTTGCAATTAAACTATGAGATTTGTTACGACTTGCAAATGTAATTGATTTTCTTTTAGTATCACATACTAAGGAGTTTCCTATTATATTGCATTTATTAATAAGCCATTTGACACATTTCTAATAAGAAGCTGCATCCTTTAGCCGGATGTTACCCTCACTGTGCATGCTTAAACAAATTACCTCTAAATAGGAAAAGCAATATAAGGCTCAAAAGAGAATGCTGAACTCAGATTTGCTAGATTTCCCTCTCTGTGTCTTGAGGCTCTTAATGACTGTTCTCGGACGCTTAAGCCATTTTTCTTCTTCTGTGCTGCCCTATTTAAAAAAAAAAATCGCCTTGCACAGTCTATGCAGACATGCAATTTAAACTTGGGATTATATTTTTCTTATCCAGCATTTTAGAATTTAATAGAATTATCTGCTGAGTGCTTTCCTGAGAAAATTAAATTCTGGGAAGGCTTCCAGTTCTCGTCACCTTTTACTTGTGGTGGCTACCACTATTGGGAAGAAGATAACATTACTAATTTTGTGCCAGTCTTGGCAAGCTTCCATTAGTTCTAATGTAGTCATGAGATTCTTGTGGATACACAAGCTATTTTCCACTTCTCTTTGTAGTCTTTTTCTCTCCTGATCTTTCTCTTTCTTTCTTTCCTTCTTTTTTCCTTTTATTTCCCACTTTCTTTCTTCCTTTCCTTCTTTCTCCTTCTCTCCTTTCTTTCCTTCCTCTCTTTTTATCCCTCCCTTCCTTCCTCCCTCCTTCTCTTCCCCCCCTCCCCCTTTCTCCGTGTCTCTCATTTTCTTGTTCTCATTCTCTCTCTCATTCTTTCTGTCTTTCTATTTCTCTCTCATTCCCTCTGGTTGTGTTTTACACTAGGCTGGGTATTTATAATCTGCTGTGAGTCTTAGCTTAAAGGGTCACTCCACAGTGGGTTTGTATAGGCTACACAGTCCTTTGCGTGCTTGGGAGGTATATAAACCTCTGGACCATCAGGGAAATTCAGTAATGCTTGAAAGGCCACTTTGTGTTTTGCCTTTTGCACTTGAGAACCCAGAAAAAGTTTATCTCTTTCTATTTTAATTGTATTTATTTTAGTATGAGATTGAATTGACAAAAAAGTGGTAAATTTTGACTCCGTTTTTGTCACCTCTATTTTAGTGCACCTTTAACTAATACAAATGCAAATTATAGTTACTATGATACTCAAGCTCTGTTTTTCTGGTGACTGTGTATATTAAACAGTTTCTTTCAAAGCTGCCACATAAAAATCCCACACATTAAAATTTACCCAATTTCAACAAACACATTTCCCCATTGTGGAAATAAATTATTCCCTGGTTACTTTAGATAAAGATGTGAAGATACTAGAGATTTTACATGTTTTCTTTGGCGATCTAACTATATGGTGGAAGTTTTCATTCATGAGGCACAGAGGCAGAAAAAATTAGCAAAATTAAGTATTTTTTCACCATATTGATATATATTCACTACAAACAATATTTTCTTCTTGTGGTCAGGCATTCTTGTTTTCCAGAAGTTTTAATACATGTGAGTTTAGTTTCATTCATACTGCCTGTATTCTCCACCAATATTTGTTATTAATAAAAAAAAGTTACAGTAATGCCTTTCTAATATGTACTGGTTTTGTCATCAAAATTGTAAATTGTATCAGACAGTGTTGAAGATACAGGGGTAAAGAAACTTTTTTTGTGATGAACTCATAGAATTTCTGTGATAAACCTGAATTTTGAAATCATATTTTCCATTTACAAATATTGTAATTGGAACATACAGGACTGAATATTGAAGCCATCACTTACTTTTCAGTCTCCCTCTTCTCCAGCATGATCTGCATGACTTTCACATCTTCTAAATCAGACTGAGGTCTAAACAGGGACGTGAAAGAATTTCTTAGCCAATAAAATACCTTTTTTGTTGTTGCTCTCATAATTTAAAAGTTTCTTATCAGTAGAGATAGAAAGGAAATTATTCCCAACCTTTATCATACTTCAACTTCAGAGCTCTCAGAGACATAGACATGCATCATTTCAAACATATACAGACTTTCAGAGAAGCCATTTGCTTAATTAAAAAAAAAAGTATCTATTTCAAAAGGAAACCTGGTAGATTTTGGAAAAAGCTTCTCCATGATATCTGCTGCAGACAAGATAACGTATAATGTTACTTTAGATAATTTGGGAACTTTTATTTAATTTTTATGATTCAAAAGTAATCACAGTTTGATACACTGTTTTTGCTGATCCCTTTTCTTCTCTTCTTAACATTAGTTCAATGACTTGGAAATTAACATACTGTATTACTTTGGTGCAGAAATTGTGGCTTCAGAGTAGTCGTCTGTGGCTAGAGGTGGAAGTTTTCTTCCAAAAACAGACCTGGGGCATTAAGGTGATAAGAAGCTGAAACACAAAAGATTAAAATTTCGCTAAAATTAAAGTAAACATCCACTGTAGGAAAGTTGTTTTATCTAGTGTACTGATAAGGAAAAGAAGATATTTAATGCTTCTGGATGAATGTGATTGCACTTTATCACCTGCTGTTCACAAAGACAGAGTTCAACAGATAATTAACATGTAGCAGGAATGTAAAATGAGCTTTTGGAACCATATTTGAGGGGGTAGGAGACTAGTTAACACAGAAGTGACAAACGAGTGTATTGCAGTTAGTTTGAAACTCTGAATGTAAATGCATTTGTCTCTCTAAATTTTCTCAGATATGCTTGAGCATGGGATTCATCCACTTAATAATATATATAGTACTAGTATCATAAGAAGAATAAGGTATATTTAAACTATTTTATTTCAGGKCATATCCCTCTCTCTTCCAAGTAGCTTTATTTTGATGTGACAATGGCTGTGTACTTGCACTGAGTAAAGTAGGCTCTGTCTCCTTAAGAGTTGTCAGCTACTCACCTTATCTTACCAAAGAGCTTCTGTTTCACTCTTCAAACTTGTCATTGTATCGAGCGCTCTCTTAATATTTAAAGATGTCTTCACTTTATACGTCACCAAAATTTTTTCCCTAAGTGGAGCATGGGTCTGTAATGCTATATGGAGGTGACAAAAAACCCGAAAAATAGCGTAGACAAACCAATGCATTTTTATGCTACTCTTTTTGTCAAGTGGAATACAGATCTGCCAAAAAGAAATATAAATTATTTTCTAAACCTACAGTGTACAAAGAACTTCCTGCAGAAAATCTCACAACTAAAGGTGATTCATGTATATTTTTGTTACGCCCTTAGGAAAAAGCATTGCACAGGCATCCTTCTCGAAGGAAAAGTGCAGCACTGTTTAATGAGACTTTTGAACACAGACACAACATTAAAATAAAATAGAAAGACTGTTAGCATTCCCTATTTTACTTCAGAGGCAGAATAATGTTACACTTTAAGCCATCATCAAATGCTCATTTTCTGCTTGACAGCTGGAGATATCAGATTGTGTAGAGTTGGTGAGGTGCACCTGGGAATGATTTGTCTGAAGGTAGTAGTCAAATTCATCCCAGCCGAGGGAGGGTTATGGCTGGAGAAGGAAGGGAACCGGGGGCAGCAGCAGCAGCCTGGCGAGCAGGCAGGCGGGGGGGGATGGAGGGGTTGCTCAACAGCGTGCCGCGAGAGCGACCGCAAGACAGGAGGRGAGCTGAGGAGGCGCTGGGGGGGCTAGCAGGGAGTCATAGCTCAGGAAGTTACAGGGGGAAGAAACAAATACCAGTGATGGTAAAATTCATACCCCATCAAAAGCTGGTGCAGAAAGAGCAGGTGAAAAGTTGGTTGTTGTCACTGGAAGTTCTAGAATATTCAAATGACACAATTTCCTTAGATATTTATAGTAACAAATGAAATGTTTTAATGTTCCAGAATCAAATTACAGTGCTTGTTTGTGCAACTGAATTATGTCATATAATTGTGTTTTGGTTCTGTGTTTGCATACGTTTTCAACCAAGAGTTAAGTGCGTAGAAAAGATCTGTAGTCTTGGCCAGCAGAGCAGATAAAACCCTTTTTATCTACTGTTTACCCAATTCTTTTGAAACCTAACTTATTTTCTCCTTCAGAGTCTGCTGGAGTTTTCAGTAACTCTCATATTTGTGAATTTTCTCCCTTTCGAGGAAAGCTATGGGAGAATTTCCAGTTCAGTGTCCTTAGTCACACCCAGGCACAGTTATCTGAAATAATGTTCAGCCTCTGGCCTATTCCAGTGATTTTGTCTGCAATGGCAAATTACCTATCATTATAGATGCCTCTCTTTTTAAATTGTCGTATGAATAATGTTATTTGTGGCATTACAAAATAATAGGTTATAATGTGTAAGTTGAAACATAGTTTTGTCACTGACATTATGTGAGTTATTCTGTTGCCGTTTTTCCATTTAATATAGCCACACTATGTTGCGCAGTTACTCACTTTGCAAATGGTATAAGATAAAGATAAAGCATAACTGCTTCTGCTTCTACAAAACTTGAATATTTGCACCAAATGCAAATTGTCGATAGATTCAGCAAAAAGAATTCAATACATAATTAATTCACTGTAATTAACTGGCTAGTAGCCAATGATGAAAGCAAAAGATCAGATAGCTTACAGAGTTTCAATTTTATTTTATTTGTGTTAATAACTTTAATGAACAAACATTTTATAGATCAGTTCAGGACTCAGAATCCTTCCCTTACTTTTGGTGCCTGACAGCCTAAAAAAGGATTCGTAAGGTTGCTTCCTTTCTGCAAGAAAGGAGCAGCTCCACTGGCACTTCTTTCCACGCACTTTCAAAATGTGGAACTTTTCAAGTCTTGTGTGTAACAGTTTTGATGTAATTACATTCCTTTACTCCCTGAACATGTACTCCCTTGAGAGCTAACTTTGCCAATTAGAGTCCTGCACAGTAATGGAGCTGGATTAGTTAAATGGTCAAGTGAATCAACACATACTCTTGGTATTCTCTGTTGACTGGCACCAAAAACTGGCATTGGCAAACCAGGTCCTAATGATAAAACATGAAATAAGAAAGCCTGGAAATGTAATCATCCATTCATGACCCTGAACTGGCTGTTCTTGTCTCTGAAGCAGGAGATCATTGCATATTCATTATCATTTGTATTGTGGTGTTTTCTGGAAGCTACAGTCATGAAATTGCAAAAGTGCTTCAATGATCAAAGCTTTTATAGCAGCAAAAATTAGATTTATTTACTGTGAGACAGAATAGAGACCTGTCCTTACCAGCTGAGAAACTGGGATATTTCCCAGCTTCATCTAACAGTGGGTAGTATGCCTTGCAACTAATGTCATCTCCTGTACCAGCTACTTCTGTCCTACTCCTTCAGCAGCAGTAGTTTCTAATCTGCCTGCTATTCCTTGTAGCACTTTCTTACAGCTACAGGAAGAATAAGCAGTATTGAATTGTTCCTTTGTTCTTCCTCTTGTCATACCCTCTATATCAAATGTCTGGGGAAATGCCTTCCTTCCTTCCTTTGCTACTAAAGAATCTCTCCTGTGGGAGGTCTTGTTTTCATTATACAGTACCTTCTTAAAGCAAGCAGCATGCAAACTAAACCCCTTCCTACTTTTCTTTAAAACCTGGAAGTTATTAACAAGGTATTGCTCGGCAAGTCATCTCACCCATACATGTTACTGGAGGACAAAGTATTCTCTGGAGTCTCCTTCCCATCAGTTTGTATTTCTACGAAATTTCCTAAAAGGAAAGTGAGACTTCAGTAGCAGGGGGAAAAAAAAAAAAAAACACAACACCTTAATGCAGCAATGTCTAGAAGTGTTTCTTTTAATTACGTGTTGTCATGGAAAAATGAATAGTGGTAATGAAATTCAGGCATCCAAAATACAAAATCAGCCCCACATTGAGTTTCAATTACGCCAATTCTATTTTCAATACCTCTGTCAGAACTCTGTAATAGAGTTTTAGGAAATCCTAGCTCAAGCAGGCTGCAGAAAGCATAGGCATGATTATGACAAATTTTTTGTGACCCTCTCTGACAAACCCTTTGCAGAGTGCCTGTGAAGAAGTCCTATCCTAGCCTAACTGGTCATGGAGATCGAATATTGAGAGCACAAACCACAGGCCACATTTATCAGTTCCAGTATCAAGAGATTGGTTTCCCAACAAGATTTTAATCTTCCAAAATACTGCCTGTTTTGTCTAAATTAAAATCAATTAAATTCCTTAAATATCCAAGTAGTCAGAATACAAGAATACTCTGGAAGTCTGAGCTTTTGCTTTAGCTTCAGATCAATAAAGGAGTGACCTTGAAAGGAAATAAATCTGCCTAATCTGTCCTCCTCAGTATTCCGGAAATATGTGAAGAAATAAAATGGCTGTCAGAGTTTACAAGATTCTACCAGCAGTATTAAATGCACATAGAAAGCCAGAAAGAAGGTTTTGCTACTTTGCTTTGCCCTGCCTCCTCCTTTGATGGAAGAAGGGGACTGGTTTTAACCTTGTTGCACTCTGCGGGATGGTTCAGAGTTAAATCTTACTGATCATTTCAATTTTCCTTTACTCTGATAGTCTTGTACAATGCCTATATAAAAGGATGATTTTTTTTTAATTGTTCATAGAAACAGTAGTATTTACAAGGTTTAAATATTAAGTTTTTAGTCTGATGTAAATTTGAAATGATTAGTGTTACTTTCTCATGTATCTCTGAATAATGGGATGAATACAGAATTAGTTAGGATGTGAATTTAAAGTGCGACACCTATGCTGCATTTACAAAGTAGATTAACCCAAACTAGACAAGATACTTCTGGGTTAGAGTAAGAGCTCTGAGTCTTGAGCTCTGCCGATTCCTGCTGGGCAGCTGAAGAGGATCCGGCCAGTGTCCATCCTCCCTGTTCCTCTGCTGAAAGCTTCTGCCCCAGGAGTGGGAACAATGAAACGGTGGCATTTCTACTCCAGAGCCACAGTAGTATTAGCATAAACCAAGACATTTCAGTTTATTTTAATATGTGAGATGACGAGCTGTGGTACCTGAGAGGTCTGATTCACAATCCCTGCAGGATTTAGCTGCAGCAATTGAAGAAATTAAGTCCCGTAAACTGTTGGTTTATTTTAAATGCCAAATTGGGGCGGTGGCAGGCAGTAACCTCTTCAGCTGCTGCAACTTAATCAGGCCAGGATTGTGAATCACAGCCATAGAGCTGGTCACCTGGGAGTTAGCAAAGCTGGGTTAATTTACGTTCTGGTTTATTCTGCTCTGACTTCCCCTTTTCCATAGGTCTCCCAACAGTCATGACACCATTGGGTTGACTTGTCCAGCTCCACAGCACAGAGCCACTGGCTCAGGAGGCGGTGGCTTCCTGATGAAGCAAAACCTGTTAGCCTTTCACCTATGCCACGTCCCAGTCCCGCAGGAGATGAGGACACAGCTCGTACCAACTTCAGTGGAAGGGGAGCAGGCACATGGTGGGGAGGGGACAGTGTCTCTATCCCATAGTTTTGAATGTGTCTGGGTTCTCATGGAGGGACTGTGGGTTTGTATGAGACTTGTAAAAGATGACTATGTTATTAACTAACTAAAGAGCTAGTTTGCACTCACAGGGTTGAGTGAGACGTGCTTCAGAGAAGCACTTCAACAGAGAATCCCTAAAGAATGATCTATCTATTGTAGAACCATTTAAGCCTACAAAGTGATTCTCTTTTATTCTGTACATGCATGCTAAAGTGTCTTTGTCTCAAAAATACTTATATGGAGAGAAAGATTTGTTTTCTCACCAGAGGCGGCTTAGAAATTAAGAGGGTTTTTTTGAATTGTTCTGTTTGCATTGTATAAAGACAATATGAAGACTTAGGCGGGGTAAATTTCACATCATATGGTTCTGAGGTTGAGTTTCTTTTCCATATCATATGAACTTTTTTTTTTTTTTTTTTATGTGAGTAGCTGGATTCTTGACATGGCATTAAGGAAATGTCAAAGTAGACATCTATTCTTAGTCTATAAGTCATTATTTAACAACTTCAAAGATTTGACAACTACAAAGAAATGAAGCACAAACACCTAGGTATTGATTTTGTCTTTTGCTTTGTATCTACTCTATTAAATTCTATTGGCATTGACAACTGCTGAACTCTTCTTCAAAATTCTGTGAGCTTTCAGTCTTTAAGGACAGCTTTATTTAATTTTCCACACCTTTTTCCTTCTAAAACCTCTCTGTCATTAAACTATTACCGCAGTCTTAAGAAGAACTGTTTAAAATTAAATCTATTGAAGTTTATCCTTCCCTTATGTCTGTGCTGAAAGATAATGGTATGTTAACATATCATTGATGAATTTATGGGCACTTGCTGTCAATGGTTTTCCAATATTAGATTTAGTTACCCAATGTAAGGACTAATAACCAGTCACAAATGTCTGGTATCATATAAAATTGACAATATAAAGAATAGATCCTGAAAAAGTTTTTTTCAACTGTATTCCAAAATGCATATAATCATACTAGCTGAAAAAAAATAATTAAATGTTACACTTTTACTTAACTAAAAATTATTAGAGCGGTTTGTAGACTGCCAGGTGGGAATTTTTAATTTTTTAATTATATTTAATTTTAAAATGAAGAATAAATAAATATCAGTATGCACTTCCAGAAATATCACTTACCTCTCAATGGAAGACAAGATGACCATCTGAAACTGGAAACCAGAGAACACTTGCATATTGCTGTAGCCAGTGCTGGAAGGGTGACTGCTCAGTGCAAAAGTTGGTGCCTTTTTCATGCAGTTCATCTGCAAAATATAGCTAAGCCCAGCTTGATACTAATGCAGTGTTCTCAGGGATATGCATGTGTATGTGCTATGTGGTGTCTTCTATGATGACAAATTAATATATGGCATTGGTTTTGTTTAATCTGTGAAATCTGGGAGAACTTTTTACCTTCCTTGACTCCACTGGCATTGTGTGAGCTAGCCCTCTTTTGCCCTAGTCTTCATGGGAAGGGCACTAGGTAAGTAGGCTAGGAAAAAAAAGTGGTCCACTCCAGTCAAGTCATTTGGGTGGATAATATAATTGCCTGATTCTACCAGCTAAGGAAACTCCCTGGAAAATGAACCCTCAGCTGATGAAGAGTCAAAAGAGCTGGCAAACAGTTTTGGCCTGAACCTTGGGGTAAGCCAGTATTTATGGGGTGGTTTAGTTTGAGTACTTTGCTTCAGAAACTAGTAGTTTCTGCTCTTGAATAACCCTCCAAGGAAGGTCTGCACTGCAACATAAAAAAGACAAGGAGCAATCCCAGGCCCTGGTGTCAATGGCACAAACAGGGCTACATTTATAATGGTTCACACTAGTTCTCTCAGGGCACGCTGGCCATGCCCACATTACAAGTCACTTTGCTCTGGGTCTCCTCTGCCACATATGGTATCTGAGTCCACAGACATAACTGGTTTTTCTTGGTTAAGTTCAAACTGCATAAAATATCAGGGCTCTTTTGCACGGACCAACTTGTTATTTTGTAATATGGATATGAAAGTATGTGTTGCTCTGTGCTGCGGCTGGGGTATGTCTGAGGAAGCAAAATATGCCAAGATAATGTTGAGAGACTGTCTTGGGTGATGGGAGGCAGTTATGTGTAATGTCATCTATACTGTGTCTTGAGAGCAGACCTGGGACTAAATTATCTCCAAAAACGGACAGAGGTTTTACTTTGGGAAGAGCTGGTTTGTTCACTCCAAAAGAGAGTCTGGGATCAAAGTAACAAGCAGTGTGGATGATCGGGGATGATTCAGTGCTCAGTGTCACTTCTAGACATCTTTTAAGTTCAGTGTAGATGTACCTTCAGGGATGTTTACAAGTAACCTT
The DNA here is from genome assembly GCA_030449065.1 of Oceanodroma leucorhoa. Taxonomy (NCBI): domain Eukaryota; kingdom Metazoa; phylum Chordata; class Aves; order Procellariiformes; genus Oceanodroma; species Oceanodroma leucorhoa. The sequence goes on from JASVER010000012.1 coordinate 16,864,357, forward strand.
AATATAGAGGAACCCAAATATTGGTGAAAACTATTGATAAAACAAGCTAAAACTAGCTTGAAAGTCTGGAAGCTGTGGTTGTCTTTTATTTCTTCTTATTTTAGGGGAAACTAGAGATGGTTTGTCACTAAACATGTATCTCATATAATACACATGTTATTTCACACACTTTGACCTTTATAAACAGGCAATCACACAACTTTCTCACTGAGTCATTCTCACAGTGTCCACTTCTGGAATGAGGAATATGGTGCGGAGCAGGTAGTAAAACCAGAGATTTCTCGTTCTGAGAGGGAAAGAGAGATGTGAGGTGCATGTTAAGATGAGTGAAAGTAATATTTCTTCTTGGGGGCTGAGAGGGAAAAAATAGGTGGTATTTACAGATGCAAGTTTAAGAACTGTCTCTGATTTTTATTTCTCCAGTTTAATTTCTCCAGCCCTGGAGACACTGTAAATCATCTTTCTCTAGTTTTGCGAATCTAGACCCTCACTGCCTTTGCTTTCATTTTTCACATTTAATTTCATATCAAATGGAACATATTAGGAAGGGCTAAGCCTTTACTTTGGAAAGGCAGGTTAGGATGAGAAGAAAAAAATTGGAACTTTTAAAACTTGGTTTGATCTGGTCAAAAATTTTAATTGAAGTTTTTGGTTCAGTTGCAGGTTAAAAAGTATTAAGCAGAGACCTTCTTAAAGCTATAGTTTCAAACTGACTTCAAAGTTTCTTTTGGTTCAAGACTTAACTGTTCCTCATGAATTTTATCTGTCTGACTCTCCATGAGGCAGAACTGGAGCCACTGAGGAAACACTGTAGGATGGTGTAGTAAAGTATGTTATGAATAACTGATTAATTTGTAATTTTTTTAATAGTAATATATAGGTAAAATAGGAAACAATTGAATTTCAGCCAAGCACTAACTATATTTCAACAGAATATCCAGCTGTAACTAATGTAAGCAATATCATTGCTGTTTTAGGTAAAGTTTCAGTGACAGTGGATAAAAAAGGCAATGCCTTTTTTTAACCACACCTTACCTGTGATCCAACCAAAGTGTAACAAAAGGAATGGAAAGAAGACTATAATGTCTTTTTTTTATAAGTACTTGCATAATGAAAACACTAAAAAAGAAGGACCTTCTGATTTGTCCATTTGTAAGGAAATGACCATAATTTTCCAGTTCCCTGATCTTTTTCAGAATAATCCATAAGGACTTACTAGATTTCATGGTAGACCTTTCTGACAGTAAACTTGTATTGGATATTGAAGTGTCGAAAGATCTTTGAAATGCTTCTAGTAATTTAAGGCATGGACATTTCTGTGTGCATTTTATTAGATCAATTTATGGAAGACAAATAATTTTAAATGTAACTGAAGTGATTAGCTTCTCTTTTGAGATTTCTTGTTGATTTCTTAAAGCAGATATGAAATTGTAACAGCAGCTAGCTAACAAAATGAAGTTACCAGTATTTGCAGCTATATGGAGAGTTATATAAAATATTTCGATGGTATCTTTAATTTCAGAGGAGAATCTGAGATGTATAAATGTATCACTCAAGCAAGAAACAGATTCAAGAATGCAAAAGTTTCTTAGAGATATCATTTTGTCATTTTGCTTATTATCTTAATTATTTTTCAATTTAATTTTTTATAAGATGACAAAATATAGTTTGGATATTGTCATGAAATAGTAAGCAGTTACATCATTATGTCCTCTTGTCGTGGCCTTTAAGAAGGTACCATTGTTCTGCTTTCCAGAGAGGAATTGTAAGCTGATAAGTAGAAAATTTGTCAGCTGTCAGATTGAAACCTGCACATAAAATCACTTAGAATACAATCATAGAATCATTTAGGTTGTAAAAAACCTTTAAGATCATCGAGTCCAACAGTAAATCTAACACTGCCATGTCCACCACTAAACCATATTCCTAAAAACATCACTTGAGAAACATCAGTGTGGATATACAAAGGTAGACCATCGTGAAAGAAGTAGTAAAGCTTAAAATGACAAATATTTGAGGAGCCTCCTTAATCCAAATTATATTTTGTGTTTTCAGGTTGTTAATTTGAAACTAACCTGTAGGAATCAAATGCTGTCTCATCCCAAGATGAGAGATGTTGTCAAATTGGTTGACAGATTATTCAGGAAGCAGGGAGAAAGAACGTAACAGTAACTTTTTAGGGGGATGAGTTTAGCTTAGCTCCCAGTAGCTTGGCTAGAAGGATAGACATTTCTGTGTTCACCTGGCTTGAGTTACTGCTTTCCGCTTACACCTTTAGCTTCTGCCTGTATCTCAGTGCTGGGGAGATGCAGAATTTACTCACAAGTGATGAGTGACATGGAATTGGCTCTTTAAGCAATTTTGTTCTGGCATTTACTTTTTAGGGACCTGGGGGACAGATACTAATACATGTCTCAGCATCTAGAAAGTAGTTTGCTAGTTCACACACCACTTGATAGACTACCTCATGAACAGGGACTTTTGCTGCTGTTTCCCTAATGACTCACTTCATCTCATCTTAGACCTAAACTCCAAACTTGCAACAGGACTTATTTCCATTCCTTTAAAACATGTAGCTTTGGACTTGTTTCTCTATCATACCATGTTCCCAATCAAAGAAATGCTTTTGTCACCTTAAACAATTTTATTCTAATTGTATATAAATATTTTCTGCTTATGGAGTCTGAAAAAGTAACATTAAATGTTACTGTGCTTTATTTTGGTATTACAGAGATTCATTAAAAGGACTCGTGCCTATAAGAATCACAAAGCAATATTAAGCCACGCAAAATGTCAACGCGTATTTTAATGTCCAAAGGCCTCCTTCAGTTTTCTAGGAGAGAAGGCAACCCAGTATCATTACAGGAGAGTCAATAAATCCAAGCTGGGAAGCTAAAGGGGCATCCAATTTCAGAGTCAAGGGGCTTTTGACAGTGAATGCCCTTCTAGGAGGTCCCACTTTACTAAACTGACAGAGCTCTAGCACAAATTTCTCTGCAGCACAATCACACAACAGAAAAAATGTCTCTCAAGTACCCTTTTTCCAGTCATTTAAAGGTCAAAACTAACTCCTTTGATTCCATTTGAAAGCCCACAGGTGTGGTAAATAGCTTAGGTTACAAATTTAATGACTGATAAAGTTGATTCTGCATGACAGAAGGAATACAGAGATTTCTCAAACAAGATTTAGTTTGTATCTCTATTGCTAGCCCTCGAGATTTGCTAAAAGATGTGTGGAAGTAAAGCAACTTCATGCACTTAAGACTTCGCTGTTGAAACGAGGCAGGGGGAGGAGGATTAGGGAAAGAGATAGCACTTTCTTTCTACCTGTAAATAGGTGTCATACAAAGTTGTGCAATGTAGAAAGCTTTCCTCTCCTCCATCTGGGCTTCTGTGTTCTTTCTCATGGATGGATTGCCACAGAGCCACAGACTCAGCGTGGTTTTGTTTTAAAGTTTTATTCTAAAGAACAAAAAAAACCAAACCGCTAATCCCTGTGGTTTAGAATCTGGAAAGAGAGGGAAAAGCATGACGGAGAAGAGGAAATCCTTTCATGAAAATGAAGTGATTCCCTGCTCCTGACTGCCCCAGTGAGGCTGCTGGGAGACCTGAGAAGCCCACCTCTGCCAGCTGCGGCACGACGCTTGGGGCTTGGGAGCTGACGACTTCCACTATTGCTGTCAGCTGAGCTGGGGGATTTTTAGGAGACTGGGAAATGAAATTCCTCAGAGTCTGGATAAGACATAAAGTCAAAGGACCAGAGAGGACAACTGTCAGGAATGGCCCGCCACTGTATTTCACTTTGACAACCGAAGTACCTCGGCTCATTTGTGACAGCCCTGCACGGTCTGGTGGTGAAACTATCTGGTGGAAAATTCACGACCAGTTCCGGCAGGGAGATAAATAGGTGGGGAGAGTTCCCTGCTTGCAAGTAGAAGTGGTAAATCTGCAGTGTCTTTCATCTCTCTCTGGTTACAGTAGTGCCACAGAGCCAGTCAAGAAAATTAAGACCTGATGAAAATGCTCTCAGCTACTGGTAGGCAGGAAGGGTACAATAAAATTTCACCAAATAAACAAGAATACCAGTTCATTTTTTAATCTGGGATTATGATTGAAGAGATGTGTTAAAAGCAGCCTAAGGTAAAGGCAAAAAGAGGCAGAAGTTGCCTAGTTGAATGGATGAAAACAGAGGAGGGGAAAAGGACTGTTTGTGGCAAAAAAACGGGAAGAGGAAGGGTTCAGTGAGCGGAAAGGAAAGCCTGGCAGTGGTCAAGCAGGGTATCTGAGTCATGCCCTCTGGTGTGTTTGTGTTCTCCTAAAAAATACTTCTTTGCCCTTTAAAAGCGATTAGCTTTGTATTTTCTGGAGTACTGCTGTCACTAAATTGGGATCCTACACACTGAATACAGAAATTCATCCTTCTAGTAATTTTCCATTTCATTAATACTTTTTTTACTGATTCAAAGGCTTTTTTTGTTTTCCCAAGATGATATTTTAAGCTGAATTTATTTGTACTTGAACATGGTTGATTTTTTTGTCTTACTCCCTTTTGTTGTTGTTGGTTGGACATGAGATTAGGAAATGGCAATAATAGTCTCATTTTTTCCTAGTTAATGTCTTTGGTTTTTTCTTGCAATACAATGTTGTTGAGGGCACTTGCTTAAAATTGTGACTATCTTGGATGAGTAATAACCAGAAGTGGTAACTGACCAAATTAACATGTAGAAAATCAAAAGATTATAAATACGTTGAAGTATTCTTATCATGGGAAATCTTTAAACATCATAAAATAACTCACAAAGCAACAGCCGAAACCATCATAGTAAATTAAAATGTACCATTAACGAGAAAGTATACCCCAGAGCTGTCTGTATGGAAGATCAAGACTCTCACCAGAGTAATACTAACCACTTATATTACACTTCACAAATTTCAAGTATTCAGATGTGATAACCACGTTGTTTTCACCACATTGTTTCTTAGTGTGTAGATGCTATTATCCTTATTTGAGAAGCATGAGAGCTAAGAGGGAATCTGTATTTTTACAGCTACCACTTACCGGGTGTGAAGGCTTGAGATCTATAATGCTAGTCTTTAATACATGTATAAGTACCTGTGATTCCTACTTTTTTTAAATTATTTTTTAATTTTTATACTCTGAGAAGTCGTCTTTGCTTCTGAAAGAGAAGTTTGGGAAATACCACAGAAAAATGTATTTTCTTGTATTTCATATATTTCATTCAAATAGCCATAGACTATTGGAGATATTCTGATGATGGGAACATTAGAAATGACTTAAAGTGATGGCTGGGAATCACCTATGAAACAGAACACCATGACCTAGCTATTCTTATATTTACACATAAATCAGATTTCTGTTGGAGATTTCAGTGTAAGTAGAAAAATGTGAAAGGTAAGGAGGGATTTCAACTGAAGGCAACAAAATTATTAACTATTGGTCAAGACCATGGAATTACACAATACTTCATATGCTACTCTATTGTATATGTGTATGTATGTATGCATAATACATGTGTGTGTGCAGTATTTTATTACTGTGTATAGGAAATGGATTAAATGCTACCACTTAGGAAAGCAAAAATGTAGCTTTTAAAGTGATGTTAATGGTAATACGGAAGAGGGATCTGTCAGCATTTATACAGATTTGTGTCTCCAGGTTGAGCTGCAATGTTCTTTCTGTTCCATTCCTGAACTAAGACAATGGGAAGGTTTCAGCTTTTTAAATTTTCTCTCCTCCCTCCCTTATSTGTTAGTGTTTGCATTGTATGTTACAGCATCTCAATTTATGAAAACACTAGGTAGTCTGTATGGTCATGACACCTTTGTTTATGGATGATTCATTGTTGCCTTTTCTTGAAGAATATCTTCGCATCTCTTATGTAGCTGTGCTGGCCATTCCACATTATCTTTTCTAAAAAATTCTGACTTCTGAGGTAAGAATTGAGATTTGTGGATGCTGACCTCCCATTTTCAGTTTCAAGGACTAGGATGCTATCTAAAGCCACAGTGATTAATTGAGGCAGATGAGGTTAGATAAGAATATATATTTTCAAGGGAATGTAGGTTTGCTGGATAGAAAAGTGTGGGAATTAAAATCAACTATTGAACCACTGAACAAGTAAGTACAGCGTGAGCAAACCTCATCAACCTGCTACACATCAGAGGGAGCATAGATGGCCGTTCAGTTCTTGGCTTACACCAAGACCGCCAACAAAGGCGATAATTGTGATGGACTCCTTGATGTGAAGAACTGTCCACCAAAACCAATCCACAAGCAGCTGCCACATAGGAAGGCATTTAGGTAACTAACACCTGTGGCCTCATTTAAAATTGCAATTAGCTGTTTTGTTGGGGAGTGCTTACCAATTCCAAGAAATATCTACTTTCTTTTTTTCTACAACTGCTGACAGATAGTTATATCATGTAATTTTTCTGAAATTTGTTTTTGTTTATAAGTGCATGCTATTCATTTACTAGGTCTGCTTTTGAAGGATTAAGAAACTTTTTTTCTGAATGCTGCACATGGGTTTGAGTTTTCAGCAGCGTCCGTGCATAACGTGAATTGAGATGTACTCATACGGTTAGCTTGTTTGAATCCTTTCTTTTCTCTGACCATGAAACATTACCCCTTGTGACAGAATTGTTTCATCTCAGAGGGTTGCTACACTTAAAATACAATAAATAATGAACCATAAGCGAGCTATGTGCTTTCTGTTTTTCTCACTGCAACATCTATAAAAGGAAGAAAGGAGGAAAGAGGAAAGCAGTGTTTTCTACCCTGCAAAGTGTACCCTTTAAATAAGGGCTGAAAATGGAGGTCCAGAAGCTGAAATGTCCACAATTATGACACTGAATGGGAAACAGGTGAGCTTGAGAAACTGTAATAAGGGAGTTTCACAATTAGACCAATTGACTTAGCAGTATGTTTGTTTGGTTTTGAGTTGTTGCTGGGGTTTTTCCATTTAACGTTATTTAGTCATTTATCAAGGTCCAGAGATTTTTCTACCAAGTAAGCATCTCTCCAGGTGGTAAGATTTTCTCTTAGCAGTGGGAAAACTGGAGGGACTGTAGAACAGCTGCATTACCTGCTTGAATTGTTACCTGAAAGCAACAGCTAGTTTGAGATGGAGTCTGATTTTCATATTTTTTCATCAGCTTCTTAAATTAACTCAGAGACCGCTCAAACTTCTCACACGATTCCTGTGGGAGGAGTGGCAGACTCCATACGTGGGCTGAACTCGGTGGGACATTTGGGCTCCTAATGCTATTTAGTGGGCAAGGAGCTGCAAGGCATGCAGCTCCATCAGCGCACAGTGCAGAGCCCCCCACCTTCTCCCTACCCTGGAGACCCACGCAGCAGCACTTGCAGGACTTGCCTCAAGTGGGGAATAGGTTTAATGAGCTATAAAAGAGCAGCATTTTTAAAAAAAATGTATTTGACATCTTTGTGGGTCAGTGATGTGGGAGTAACTGCCTCTTCCCAGGCTGCCTGTTCCAATCTAAGTCCATGAAGTTCCTCACATCCACACACCGGGTTGCCACAAGAAGCCGTAAAGGTGGCCCAGACATCTTTTCATACAAGGAAGATACGAAAGCAGGCTCTTAATTTTAAAAATCATTAAAGCAAAAACTTGATGAGATTGCAGATACCTGTATTTTCTCAGGCTTTTGAAGGCCACTTCTGTCTTCCCTTTGTCATTACTATTCTCTACATTCTCTTGAAAGTTTTTATCTTTTTGATTTTTCAAAACAACTTAGAAGTTATCATTAGGACTGCCTTGGTTTGGGCAATACACAGAATTATTAGTCCTCTAGTTATATGCAATATTTGTAGCAAATAAGCAGGTATATTTTTTTGCTATAACAAAGATGCTGTGTTTAGATGGTTTTTTTAAAGACAACCCATTGAATAAAATGGAGGAAAACTTTTCACTGTGAAACTTTTTGAGCTTCCAAAAATTTATTTTTTCCTCATTGGATCAAATAAAGCCTCTTCAAAATCATGTGTGGGAGTGTATGGGTTGGGGGATGTTGTTTCTATTTTTGTTTTGTTTTGATATGAAGAAAGAGACAGGAATCAAAGGAAACCACCTTTCTAGAACTGGGCATTCTTACAGCAGAAATGAGATGGCAACAAATACTCACCCAGGTTCCTGTCTTAACAACTGTTTTCTGACTAGCGTGTGGGTCACTGCTTATAAATTTGAACTTTTTCATCATTTGGCGATAGTAAGTAACAGAATAGAGATACTCTTTAGAGAATTGGAGATATGAAATGAATAGAGTGATTTCTATAGTAAAAGTCCTGATTAAAAATGTGGTATTAAAACAAATGCTATTAATCCAAACCTTGTAATGATGTGGTGCATGAAAAGCTTTTTTAAAAACAAACTTTTATATTTTGGAGCAAATACAAAAGAGTTTTGATGTTTTTATCTCTGTGCTCTGTCTTTGGGGAAAGACAGTAGAAAACAAACATGAAGTACATTAATTTATTGTTTCAGTAAAAGATCAGATACATTCAAAATGCACATTTGTTTTGCTTTTTTGACTTTAGGCAGTGCAATAGGGGGAAAGACTAGCTTTCTGGTAGTAGATGAATGTTGCAAGTACATAATAAACCCAGGTCTCCAAACACATCAGTCATGTGTCATCTGAAATATGCATTGTGTCTCACATTGCAATTGCTTCCCCAATATTCATGAAACATTCATGCTGGATATACGCAGGATAGATGTGACATGAAGCAACAACAATAATCAAGAATTCAGTATAAGGAGGCCAAAACAGGGGCAGAATAGCCTCCATTTCACCTTTACATATGGAATTAGGAAAGAAATTGATTACAAATAAAGTGTGCGAGGCTTCTCTACTTACGTGCACATGCGCACACATACATACATAGGCGCACAGAGGTAGACATGCACACCAGCACTCTTTCTTCCTTCTATCCAATCAGTCTAGTCAATGAAGAGGTGAGTGTCTAGTAACTCTATTTTTTTTTCCTGAGTATAAGGGGATGACATGGCCCACTAATCACGGAGGAATCTTGGTTGTTAATGGTGAGTTTAGCTTCTTAAGTTCGTGGAGCAGTTCGATATAAGAGAATGTCCACACCTTATTCCCACTGCTTGAATTACAACTCTCTTTCTCCTGTTCAGTTAGTCAGTCCTGTTTATTTTCCTTGGAAGCTGAAAAGAGAAATGGATCTGTGCTATATTTTGTCATCACCCATAAATCCTCAGGAGGATGGAGTAATAAATTTCATTTCGTAGGTAGACTGTGGAGTTTGTTTTTATTTAAAGTATTTTTATATAACTTCATGCCTAGATGCCTGGCGCATTTGCATGACCTGAAAGAATTTCCAGATCTCAAGGTCTGGTCAGGTTCCATAGACATAGCCCAAGGGGGCTGGACTCAACCCAGAGGGGTTGAAATCTTTGCAGATGTTTTCAGTTGTAAGTTTCTTGTTTTGTTTTACAAAACCAGAAAATAAGTCCTAACGGTGAAAAAGGGCTATGAGTCATCGCATTTTATTATCCATAGTGCTGTTGCCTTCCTTGAGTGTTCAAATATTTTCTCTAGTCTTATCAAGTGATCCAGCAACTAGAGCTCTGACCTACTTCTGAAGTACTTGAAATGATTACATCCCATTTTAATCCTTCTTGCATCTAAAATAGTGAAATGTGTCTGTAACAGGGATAGCTGATAGGCACAAAACATGACTATCTTAAAACAGACTCTGAAACCATCACCTGGTGACCTTCCAGAAGATAAATGCAACACTTTCTAAATCAAAGTTTTATTGGTGGCATAACTCCTCTGCCACTATTTACAACTTGGTTTCATTTTGCCATCATTAAGTTCACATGCAGGAAGTCTTTTTCAATGCTACTTTGGATAAAAGCTCTTAGCTGTTGCATAAGACAAGTTTAGGAGGACTTTGGGCCAACAGAGATCCAGAGATTCTAACAGCCTTTGTTAGAAGCTGCCAGCCATTGATTTCTTATCCCAGGCAATGCCAGCAGTATTTGAAATAGCTGTCAGAGGAGAGGAAAGAAGGCACGTGGGGATATCAGCTGGTCAGCTCACTCACAGAGATGGTGAAATCTCCATGGAGGAGGATCAGCTCATGCCCTAGTCAGTGTTGCTTGTAAAGGATTCAGATACGATGTTGTGCTGTGGGTGGCAATGCTCAGCCAGTCCTGAGGTTCTAGCTGTTTAGTTGCCTGCATTATGCAGTCTTCATCCTCATAGTATGAGGAATACCAAGTATAGGTTTTAAGCACAGTATATAGTTTAATCCCCAAATGCACATTTAATAAAAATATGATAGATTTTTCCCTGCAACCATGAATAACAAAATAACAAATAATAAATTACTTGCAAATTATTACTGTAACAATAGAATATTTTTCCAAGAGAAAGGTTTTATGTATGACTTTTTTAGATTTATTTATTCATTTAACCTAGCCACCCAAGTTTTACACCCACAGTGGACCAGCAGAAGAGATATTTGCTCATTCATACCAGTGAATTAATAGTAAGGTGCTTCCTTCTATGTGAAAAATAGTTTTCTAAACGGTGGGTGCTTGTCAGTCTTTAACTGACTTAGAGATGGCATTATTTTTAAAATTACCATGTCAATTTAACTGTGACAGTAACAGAGGCAGGTACCAGCAGTTTTCTTCTGATCATGTTAAAATCTCATCTATTATTTAGTTTAAAACTGACAGCATATATTAAGGCTTAATGAAGTCTTTCAGTAATTTCAAAGACAAGATTTATCTTTGCAGATTTTTGGACATTTCTGTCATTTATGAGCACTGTGATTTGAACAAAGGTTAATCTTGGGAGGAGTTTCATCCAAATTAATTTAATTTTGAAATAAGGAACTTTGAATTTACAGAAAAAGTTCTTTGCAAATTAGTTACATGTAGTCTGGTTTCAAAAGCAACCAGAATGGTGGGTTTGGGTTTGGAGTTTTCTTTTTTTTTAAAGCATATATTAAAAGAGCATTACATATGTAAAGAGTAATAGAACATCATGAGGAAAAGTTAGAAGTTCAGACGGGTTTATAAAAATGAATCTTGTTGATAGTCTTTTCATAGTGCTTGTTAAAATTGACTGAATTTAAATGAATCTGTCTCCTGGAGTAGGAGAATTTTTGAAGTTCATACTTCTGAAACATAGCTCAGAGATGAGAGTTTCCATTTTGTTTGTTAAGGTAACACTGGTTTTGTTTGCTTGGTTGGTTTGTTGTTTTTAGTGGGCTTTTGGTTTTGTTTTTCTCAAGAAAGAGTTTTTGTACAATTATTCAATGTTTATGACTTCGTATGACTCTTTCTTCCTCTGAAATCATCTGAAGCTATTGGCTGATTTCAATCAAATTTGACAGAAAGCTAGAGGTCTCCAAGGTAATTACATTTCTTCCAATCTCATAAAGACAGACAGTCAAGAAAAAAGAAAGAGCGAGCTTTGAACTATCATCAATTTGCCTCAGGAACTTTTGTTCGTGTTTTGGGATGGCAGTTTTAAGGAAATGGGAAGTAATTTTATTGGGAAAAGGAGGAAAATGTATAAGCATGTGCAAAAATTATGGAAAATCTTTATACAGTTAAGTTAAAAAAAAAAAATCAACTAATAGCCATAAAGTTTTAGGAAAGCAAGGGTTTTTTTTTATTCCACTGCATTTCCTTGTTTTAGCAGAGGGAGGGGAAAAGTTAGTGGAGTTGCCATAAAACATCATTAGCTCATCTTATGAGAGAGATAAGAACTGAGATATAGAGAGGATGACTTTTTTTATCAACTGTATTTCTAAACTAAAGCAGTACTTGACAGAAGAATAATTTCCATTTTTGAATAGTGGATGTATTTTTTCAAACACTCAGAATTATGTATTTTTCTAATTGCATACTTTGTACGATGACAGACATGAATGAATTAATCCTTAAAATTGAGCAAGAATTATGTTTCGTATTTAATTTTTGCTCTCAACTGGGGAAACAAGGAACAACAAGTGGTTATGAATCTACAAATAATTTTTATAAATAAACAATTCCGAGATTAATGTCACTGAAGAAGCGGAGACTGCATTTATGTTGTACTTCTGCATATATTCCTGACATTAACTCTTCTTCTTTTGCAGAACAACACGCAGCTGAGTTTCAACCTTACAGACACTGATAAATCATCAGAATTGATATTGTATGCAGAGGTTAAGAGTGTTGTGATTAATGTGTGGCCAGTGTGCTCCCCCCACCCCCCTTCTTTTTTTTTTTTTTAATAAGCAAAGCTGGAATTCCTTGTGAGGATATATGTATTTTGTCTCAGTGCAAAAGCACTATATTTTTCATAAATTGGGATTTTTTATAATTCCCAGCTTTTTAAGATCATTGTTATTGAACCTTCCTTTCTTTTTTTTTTTTTTGAGACTATAGGAAATATACACATTTTTTTCTTCTCTTGTCACAATTTCATTTCATTTTTGCTATTAGTTGATGAAAGGATCAACCATAAAATACTTGGAATATTTGAGGTTTGAAAGGGAAATATTAGCGGCCAAGAGGAGCTGAGGCTTGTGATGTAGATCAGAACGTCCACCCTGGCGAAGTAAGGTCATTTGCTATCCTCCTGGTAGGCAGGTATCAGGGACGGCAGATTATCTGGGTTAAATGTGCTGAAATTTCTGTAAAATGCATGCAGAAAAAATGAATTTCATTCACATGGTAAGAAAGTATCTAGGGCAGTTTTAGCATTCATCTATTTTATGTTATTTACAGTATGTTATTTATAGTACAGTATTTTATGTATATTACAGTATTTTAGTAAAACTAAAAGTTCCATATTTCATTTATTTTGTGAAATGAAAGAAACATTTAACAACTGAGCTCTGCAATGGAACTTCTTCATGAAATGGCAGCCATCTTCCAGAGCAGTCTGGCTCCAAAAAGTGGGAACATCAGCCTTTCCTGCTCACAGACAGCATACGCACCATATTAAGCTTCAATGAAATGGCAGCTATCTTCCCCAAAGGCTTTCAATGTCTTCCGAGCTATTAGTAGAAATTAAGAGCACGTCATCTTCTGGTAGGGACAAGCTAGTCCCTGACAAAATTGTCTGTAGACAAGCAATTGCCTTCCTTGACTGCAGACGGGAGTGGAATAACTATTATTTCCAAGAAAGACAAAATTCTGACTGTAACGGGGAAAAAATTGTTTTTACTTACAACATAATTTTCCCATGTGCATTAATTATTTCAAAGTAAGTCCAAATTATGCAGAGAGTGCAAACAATGGAAAACTATCAATTTGTTAGTGAAAAGAATCAAACAGAAGTGAGCAGGCGCAGAAGTACAATTCTTATGAGACCCTATCTTTAATTATTTTAATTTATAAGCTAAGTGACAGATTTAGTTAAAATCCTGAGAAAATTCAATCTTTAATTAGAGTATGTCCTTTGAGCGGGGAAGGTGATATAATGTATCCTTCAAATAAAACAAAGAGGATAATTCCTTTTTTTTATACAAATATCTGAAGTCAACCTTAATACAGGGATTGTTTGTATAATAAGACATTAAAAGGAATGAAAATTAACATATGCCAAGGCTRCTTCAAGGTTGCAAGGCAAGCACTCGCAGCCTAGGAAACGCCGTGATGAAGATTGCCTATGCAACACTGATTTGTCCCCTTCAGGCAGGTGCACTAATACAGTCTTTAATTACCCGTTCACAGACTAGTATTTCCACATAGCCTTTAACTTCTGCTGAGTACTGAATGAGCTGCTATTCAGTATTTCCTTCTAACTTCACCGTTCCCATCAGCTTGTGACTGCATGTAATATTTACAGCACACACTCCAGTCCTCGCACTGAACACAGACAGAATTATTAATTTCCTCATGTGCTTTTTCCAGGTATTTCAGCTGTTATGACTAGATCCACAAAGAGACACGGGTATTTTGCTACTTAGCATTGTAATGCCTAATTTGTAGGTGTCTGGCTCTTAGCTTAGCTTGCACAACTCTGAGCTAAATTCCCTTTTCAGTGCACGGACACCTCGGGGTATTGCTGCTACAGGCTTTTGTACAGAACAGGGAATCCTCGACTCCATTTAGATGATGTGAATACTTGCAGTAGTCAAGGCATGTCAGCATGAGTCTAATTTACTCTGCCATCGTTAGATATAGCTTCTGGTGCCCGATGCTGCAGTCGGGAGGCAGTCCACCGCTGCTCAGGTTGACCATGGATGCTTGTACGTACAAGGGGTGCTTGTACGTGTCAGGTCTGAACCCAGGTGCCTTCTGCACTCCTGGCTCATTGACAGAAAACGCCTCCAGGGGTGATTACCTAAAATCTGTCCTTATTTCTCCAGGATAGGAGGGCAATTCTGGCTTCTCTCCTGTTGGGATGGTAAAACCACCCTCCTCTTGCTTATGTCTTATCTGCTGGCTCCTAGTTAGATGCTCAGACTACAAAACACCTAGGTTTACTTCTCACCTTTCTTTGCATGAGCTTTCATATCGAAAAGTACAGTCTTTTGGGGATAATTTTGTAACTACTAACCAGGTGATGTTGAGGTGGGGACCCTGCCAACACCTCCTGCCAGGTGCCACCAGAAACCACTGCCAAATCTGGACTGGGCTGGGCGTCACTTGCAGCCTGGGGTGGGGTAGGTACGGTGGTGGGGAGCAGCAACGGAGCTGTGCGTGGCCGTGGGGTTGTGGGCTGGGGACTAGGGTTTGGGGGTCATGCCGCATGGTGCTAGGGTTGGGGGGAAGCACTGGGTCCCAGCCCCAGGGCTGGGGGCAGCACAGCAGGCAGGGCAGTGCCCTCAGCGAACGCGGCCCCGTCCCGTGGCAGCCAGCAAGGCGAGCCAGGCAGGCCTGGTGATGGTAGCCACATTCAGCCAAGGATCTTGACCATGTGCTGTGGCTATAGGGACTAGGAGGGCCAAGGCTGGGCTGGATTGGGGTCCAGCAGGACTCACAGCCAGGCCCAGGCAGGGCTGTGGCGCAGCAGCAGCACAGCTCAGGCAGGGATCCAGGGTGAGAGGCTTGGTGTAAAAGCAGCTCCCAAGGGAAGTGGGGGAAGCCCCGGCTGAGGTTTCTTCTCAGTTTCTTCACAGTGGCTGTCTTCAGGGTCACCAGCTGTGCTCTGAGCTGGCCCAGAGCCCAGCTAGCCAAAGCCCCAGGAGGCAGGATGCGCTCGGGATCCTGACAGCCAGCTCCGTTCCCACTGAAAAGCTTCAAAGTGTCAGAAAGAGAGAGAGGAGAGAACAGGAGCACCTTGAAGCTTGCATGGAAGCAGACCTGAGCTTTCCTGTTGCAAGAGAATTTTATTGTAAAATACGTGTCTGTTTATCTAAGCCCTAATGATTTATAAACCACCAACGAATTCAGCTTTAAAACACCTCTGTGATTGCAAACCATATTACTATTATTCTTAAGTTGTGTAGGGCAAACTCAGGCACGATAATGTAAGTCCAACAATTTAAAAGCATCAGCTGGGTCTTCAGTTTGACATGCCTAGGGCGTGAGGTTTATGTGCTGATAACAGCATTCCCCATGTTTGTGTTGCTGTTGTGAATGCTCCGTGTCTGCAGACTTTTGCTTTACCTATTAAACTGTCTTTATCTCACCCCATGAGTTTTCTCACTTTCACTCTTCTGATTCTCTCCCCCATCCCGCCTGGGGCTAGTGAGTGAGCGGCTGCGTGGTGCTTAGTTGCCAGCTGGAGTTAAACCACAACATTCTTTAAAAATAGTTGTTTTACATAACACTAAGTAACATCTTTGGTGTATAATGTTATTGATTTGTAACTGTTTCAGCATTTATATCCTTTTGGGGAACAGTGGTATAGATAGACATATATACTTTGACATATATATACATATATAGGGAGAGACATATAAAGGAAAAGAAAGTTTCAAAGGTGCAAATAGTGGATTCACTCATCATCAAGTGGATTTGGCCTGCAGATTCATTCAACACCAAGACTTACACACCCAACCTGCATTTTACAGGCCAAAAACTTAACTGCTGAGACCTACAGCTCTGTTGAGCACTGTCTGTAAAAGTCTGCAATGACGTAAAAACAAGAGTTTTTTAGAGGGGTTAAAATGTTAATTACATTACAATGAGAAGGGAGAGTGAGAGAACTGGAAATGCCCTAGGTATGTATAACGAGTAAGTAATGGGAAAGACTGAAATGCATTAATATTAAACCTTCACTACATAACTCATCCTTATTGGACACAGCTGTCGATAAAATATGCCCTTACTCTTGACAAGTAGCTCCTGTGTTTTGCTTGTAGATTAGCTTGCAGCCCTGCTCTGTATTCTTTATCTTCGTCACTGCACCAGTCTTTTAATTAGGCAGTGAAATCTTCTGCATAGTGATTAGGAAATCACAGTTAAGAAGGTGTTACAAAGAGAGGCTCTGGAAGCTGCTCAAAATAGCTTTCAGCTTTGGAAATTCCTCCATCTACTGTGGGAAGCAAGTGTGTGTAGGATTCAGAAGGGCATGAAAACTAACCTTTGCTCAGTTGACGTAGAAAATTGTTAGCCTTTAGTATAAGAATACTGTGCTTAGTAAAAATCAGTCTGCAAGTGTGTAGCTAGCAGTTGTTCCTTCTTGTCACCTGGCAAGCAGAAATTATACTGAGATTGCCTACAGAAATTAAAGACATGTTCAACAGCTTCATGCTGATGAAGATTTTTGATTCAAGACAAATTGTCTGACATTCAATCCAAATGTATTCAGAACTTCAGCTCCTTACACTTAAATAAAATCTAGATGTGTTCTTCATAGCACTGCTTTTTGTAATGCACTATATCCCACTATTTTTGGTTTTTTGCTTTTGGAAACATGTACTTCAGTTCCTGGCAATCGTCTGGTATTAACTTTTTAATTTCCTCACCTCAATCATTGACTGTTGCATATGAAAGTATACACATATACAGAGAAGCAGAGTAGAATATAACATTAGTGCTGTCAAAAAAAAAAAAAAATCGTCTTTTTCCTTGAGCTTCATGCCTATGATTTTTAGAGAGAAGTTACATTTAGCGGTTGTACTGAAATACTGTTAATTCAGTATTAACAGTACTGGGGGGGCTGGAAACTGTTGTGCCTGCTGCCTGCAAGAAAGAGGCAAAATCAAGGCTTTTGTGACATGCTACATTATTACATGTTGTACCAACATACAGACTAAATTATAAACAGAGAGAACAAGGAGGTTTAGGGTTAGAGAAATTGGCTCAGGACAGCCCAGTGGTCAATAAAGGGCTCATTAGCTTCGTTCTTTCTACTGGCTGGAATGTGCTTCCTAACCTTACTGTGTGGAGGCAGACGATGATGGAGATTGATGTTCTTGCTATATAAATATATGTGGAGAAAAGGAGGAAGCCACCGTTTTTCAAAGCATCTCCTATCTTGTTTTGCTTCATGTSTGTATAACTACATGTTCCTTGTAGTTGTCAGAAATGTCTGCTTTTCAAAGCAAGGTGGGTTTTTTTGTGAAAAAAGAAAACTTAATCTTGGTGTAAAATTTTGAGTTGAACATGTAAATGAACAAAAAGAGTCCTATGTGCCTGTATGCTTTTTGTGGCAATGACATTTATCCCCCATAATTCTAGCATACTTTTTTTCTTTAATGAATGAGATGTCCAGAATCACTTGGGTCAAACTTCCTTTTTTTTTTTCCCCTCTTCACAACCATCTATAAGAAATGTTAGAAATTGTGAACATTGAACTGTAGGTTTATTTCAGTGAATCTGAGTGGTATGCCGGAGAATCTTTATTCACAGCATACACAGGATCAGTGCTCATGATTAGAGGTTGTCTTCTTCCGTCAGTGAGGCTGCATAAGTGATCTAGTGTCTATGCCTCTTTTTTTTAAACTTGTAGGAATTTTTTACTCATATGAATTGTCTGCTGTTATTAGAGGAAGTAATTTGGAGATTTCTTCTTAGTGTCTAGACAGCAGCAGAGATCAGAAGAGTCTTTATGGTTGGATGAATGAATACAACCTTTACTTTTGCATGCAAACATCACCTTGTGGTGAGTTGGGTTGGAGAGGCTTTGGCTGTTGTTTTTTTTTTAATTTTTCCTTTCTGCTTTCTTCTGATACAATGCTATGAACTGCAGGGGGATATAGTTTAAAAATAATAGGAACTTGGGCAATTTATATTGTAGCTTCTTTCTTACTGCAACGGTAAAGAGTTATCTTTATTGCAGAGAACATATCATATGATCTGCATTACATGTTCATTACTAGAAAAAACTTATATAGTGTTTTAAAATTGATAACTGTACAAGGAGTTGTAAATATTGTGTGTGCAGGATTGACTCTACTCATATCTCTTTCTGTGTTTTCAAGAATGTGGCATGTGTTATTGGGACA
Source organism: Oceanodroma leucorhoa (assembly GCA_030449065.1). Lineage (NCBI taxonomy): Eukaryota > Metazoa > Chordata > Aves > Procellariiformes > Oceanodroma > Oceanodroma leucorhoa. Next base: position 16,882,778 of record JASVER010000012.1, read on the forward strand.
AGTTTAGGATGTGAAAAAATCTTAGTCTTTTAGAAATAGCTTTTCCTTTTTATGTAGCCACAGACCTTGCTTTTTACTTTACTATGCCTGCTGCACAATGCATTTGTTCTTTGAGACTGTGAATAAAGTACAAGGGAAATCAGTGGAACAGGTGATGAGAAGGGTCTCAGTCTGGCATGAGATTATTTTGAACACTGGTCTCACTTTTTACTTACTCATATTTTGCGTTGGTATATCTTAAATCAGAAAATAGTAAATTTCAAGGCTAAAGTGCACGTCTAGGACTAGAGMATTCTGGGATTAAACATATTTGTATGTTGCCACGTGAAGGTGTTGCAAGTTCCCTACACATTAAACAGAGAAGTCAGGCAATACAGAGTCAAATTCAAGGCAAGCAACATACTGAGCAATAAAATACACCTCAGAGTCAGTGGATAACACTGTGTGAAATTTCTGTGTGTTGAAGAGAGGAACATGAGAAAGAGGTGAGGGGAATAAGAAAAAAGGAAGACGAAGAAGGTTCTGATATTTTTCTTCTTTCCTGGCATAAGTGTCAACTTGAAGACTTGCAGTTCATTGTCAAAGGCTGCTGTTTGGCTCAGGTATCCTGGTAATGCGCTTGAGCAGGAGGAGTGGACTTTTCTTGCAAGGCAGGAGAAGTGTTAGTAACCTTTTTTGAGTGGGGCTAGGGCACAGTTTAACCTGCTTGGGGGCATCCACACAGAGCTCCCAGACTCATTTTTTTTGGAGCGGCTAGCTTGGGTTTCACACCATTGCTGCTGGAGTCAGCCATTGAGCAGTCAGTGGTATAAGCCCAGGATGGCAATAACAATGCAGAGGGTAAGAGAGAGCTGCCTGGGGATGGGGGGCAAGTAAATGAGAGGAAAGAGGACAAAAAGTCATGTTGAGGCGCTGCTACAAAATGACTGGTATTCTCCTATGTATACTGCTCAACGGCAGACCGCAGTTCTTTTCCTTCTCAGCCTCCCTCCTTTCAAATCCTACCTCTCACTTCAGAGGGATGGTTGGACATTTTTGCATTAAGTATTTCCTAACATGAGTATTTGCAAGCAGGGTGTAGATTCAAATGAGTAGCCGAACCTCAAGCTGCAGGCTGGGTAGCTAAGCGAGGCTGGGGTTGGGCTTTTCTACTCTCTGCTACTGAACCCGGACCGCTCTGCAGCGAGTTTTATAGGGTGAGAGGGAGAACAGAGAGCATTTGCTTTTGTGACCTGCTGTGAATTTGGCTCCTTTGGGAGTGACAGGAATCCTGATTCCGAGTCCTGCTTCAATGAACGTTTATGTTTATTTTGCATCAAGGTGTTTTTGAATAACAGCATTGACAAGAAGGATCCAGACCATGGGACTGGATTATCTACATAATAAGTGGATTTTTTTTAGTAACTTTCAAGTCCTTAAGCTCTAGCTACAATAAAAAAGGGGTTCACCTATAATAGCCCTTTATAGGATCCAACATAGAGTGATCTTGATTTTAGTTTGGTCATCAGTGTCTTATTGCCATTTTAAAGTAACTAACTTTGACAACTTTTTAATTCTCATTTACTACCTGCTAGATAGAACAAACATGGGGGAAAAAGACATATGTCCAATTTTTACAATCCATTTTTTTTCTCTCTCCTTTCCTTTCTTGATTTCTTTTTTTTTTTTTTTTTTTTTTTTTGCTAAAGATGAGTGTGTGTGTTGCCAGTAGAGGAAATTGGGAAGGTTACCATTCTTTCAGTTCCTGCTGTTTTACATAATTTTGATCATTCATTCCGTGCATTATTAGAGTTACAGTACGTAAGTTGCATTTCACAGGAAGTACTCCTTACTATCATTCTCCAGAGAACATGTTATTTTTTTTGTTCAAAAATACTACTTGTAAAATACGTAACAATACATAGGTCCCAAGAATTATGAACTAAACATTTATATTTAGACTTCTGAATAATAGTGATTGTAAGGTAACAAACTGCATCCTCCAGAAAATTTTGATTTCTGGTATTAATGGCATTTACTTAACACAGTGTGTGTTTTGCAAAACTTCAAAAACTCTTAACAAAAGAAAAAAAAAAATCTGAGTGTTCAGGCCAGTACTCATAGCAGTTCCTTTGACTTTTTCTCTGAAGTTACTTAATAAATTGTGACAACTCTACCTTTCATTTTTTTAACCTCTTCACCAGGATTGTTCAACACCTGAAAAATCTGAGTATGTGCGTAGAGGCATAAATAATGTCCTATCCATTATTTTACAACTTGAAAACATAAAATGTTGAAATGTAATGGCTTAGCCAAGAACTGATTCCTCATGCTTACATTTTGAGATGGTAGTTTCTTTTTCAAAAGAGGACAATCAGTGCCATACTTTCTCAAATCTTGATTGCATTTATGTAATCTGCTGCAGGCAGTTTTAGGCAAATAGGGCAGGCTAATTCTGCATACACTTTATGACAATGCTCAGAAGTATTTCCATTGGAATTATGCATGACTTGGATAACCTGGGAGTATCTTTTTCTATGCCTGCTTTACTTTAGAGGAACGTTAGAAAACAAATGAGGGAATAATTCATGGCATTGTATGTTTCCTTGTTTCATTAATTTCACTTTGTGTCCTAGATTGAGAAGAAAAAGATAGTGTTGGTGTACCCTTGTACCAGTTAGAGATAGATAGATAGATAGATAGATAGATAGATATATACATAAAGGAAACTGAAGAGTTCACTATTCCTGAAAAATCTTCCCCGTCTTGTCTGTCATTGAATTAATGTACGAGCAGATTTTCTTAGATGCGACATTCACAGTCACATAATCACAAAAATGTTCTAGGGCTGTGTTTTTTCCACTTTTCCCTTCAACGTTGTTCTGTCTGAACCATCCTCCACATGCTGTTTGCTTTAGCAGGTATGTGTGGTGGGGGTAAGGGTGGGAGAGGCTGATCTTCTCATCTTCCTCTTAAGACACACACTGTACCTTGATGACACTAGTCCAAAGTTGATCGCAGTTCTAAGCTTAATAAAACCATTTTTTGTGACTCATTCAACTTGTTAAAATTCAATCCTTCATACATAATAAATTCACATTGTGTACAATAAATCTTTCATGCAAAAGATTCAGCTATGTTGTTCTCATCTGCAGCAGTATTTTGTTTTAAAATTTAAGCATCTTTTTGAACGTGCTATATGAAAGTCTAAAATAATTAATATATCTTAAGTAATTAGGCTTTGGCAGAGTTGAAATTCTCCCAGTAACCAACAAATAACTTCATTTACACTATTAAAATGTATTTAATTATAGCAGTCAGCTGCACTGCCAAGTTATAAAAAGGTGTCTGAAAACGCTCTTTGGCTATGTGTCCTCTAACATGTAACATTAGAAAATGGATTTGTAACTTGATGAATTAAGACTTTTTGCCTAAAGGCACAACTATTAGGTGTGCATTTCATGTGCCTCTGGGGGTATGTACACCACACCTGTCACTTAATCCTCTGCTCTTTTCTTTACTAATGGCTGTAGTACACAGCTTTGAGTTTGCTTTTTTAAGTTTTGTTTCCAGTAGTTGTTATTTTTTTTATTTGGTTTTAGTCTTCCAGTTATTTAAGTAATATCATTATAAATCTTTCATCCCTACATGTCCTGACAAAGTAAACCCACCAGAAAAAAATGCCATTTTTCTTCTTCAGAAGAAAGCTAATTAAAAATAAACTGTATTTTTTATTTTTTAAATGTGATGTGCCAGTCACTGCTGTTTTTCATAGCTATATAGCTCTTCTAGATAAAAGATTCACGTGGAGTAGTCACTCATTGGGCCAGAGTACGTGGAGTTTCTAACACTGCAGGATGCACTGAATGGCTTAACAGCTTCTGGAGAACGCTTAGGGGCACTTTCAATAGTGCCATTAAAAGAATTTTATGTTTAAAACAAATTACACTCCACCCTTCAGATTTTAACCCTGAGTTATTCCTGCACTTTGAATGTAAGCGTATTTTGAACGCCTGAAGTTGGACAGCAGATTTTTCTGGATCAACTAAAAAGCATCGGTGAGAAAGCTAAGTGATTGTGGAGGAATTATTTTCCATAGATCACGAGAAAGCTGTGAAAATTAGGGTAAAAAGAAAGGGTGGGGAAGGAGAATGGATGATGCCACAGTCCTAGTTCTTACAGCGTGGTAAAATGAACTGGCAGAACAAGCCACTAAAATAGCTTCCTTGTGGATTTAACTCCTTCTCCTAAACCTGGAGGTGAAGATGCTACATAAATGAGGAGAATAGATAATTTGCATATTCTTAGCAAAGTGGTTTTGGCAATTAAGACTGGAACTAAGTACAGCTGAAATTAAATATTCATGTACATTTAATGGCTTGGTCATTATCGTTATAGACATGATTTAACCCTTGGGACTTCAGGTACCTCTGGCATTTCCATTCCTAACAAACAGCAACACAGCCAACTTCCACTGCAAAATATTTGTGTGCCAGAGAGAGGATTTATTTTGGTGCGGACATAAGTATCTGGATTTGATCACTTCCTGGGTTTGTTAGGCAGGTGAAAACTTCTCCGTCCACTGAGATATAAAAATACAGGCCTAAGTTCTTTCACTTCCTCCCGCCCCCTGCCAAAAGTACTGTTTTTCCCATTAAGCACTGCATAATGAATTAGAATATTTTTCTGTGAACTACAATGAGCAACGAAACTAGGCTGTACAGAAATACCCAAGCAACATTTGGTACTGGAAAAGGCATAGCTCTGGTGGTCAGGGTGGAACATCATCCCCATGAGCCAGCTGGAAAGCCTGTCTTTTTATTCTGGGTGTGGTTAATGTGACTATATGTTTCCAAGTCATAGGTAACTTAGAAGTAGATTATCTTGAAAGCTTATTAGGGAAAGTTTAATGTGGTGTACCTGTTAGCGTCTACTACGGGCTACTAAATCACACCAGAAACTGTTCGTTGGGGAAAATAAAACTGAGCTATTAGGAGGTAGTGCTGTCTATGGCATGCTGGAGGTGGTGTGCTGCTAGTTATTATTTCTGAAACCTGGCAACTATCATTATAACCTCAACTATTACCTTCACCAGCAGTTTCCCATCAACATGAGGGCTAGAACAGAGAGATAAAGAACTGAAACAAATGTTTGCTCCCAATAACCACCACATTTGTTATCAGTTTTGCTGTACAAGCACATAAATCCAAATTCAAGTACTTAGTTGTGCAGATGTACTTACCGAAGTAGTATTTAAAGAAACTAGGATGTGCCTTGAGAAGAACAAATGTTTAATACTGAAGAGAGGAGAATAAATTCACTGTGTTGCTTTTGTGTCCCAGAAATAATTATACGTCTTTAAAGGACTCCTATGGCATACCATGGTGGCATTATGTATGAATCCCAAAGGGGTGGGGATGCAGTGTTTAAACAGAAAATAAATAGCAATAACTGTGAACTATAAAAATCACGTTCTGTGTTCACAAAGGTGCAATTCCACAATCTGGAGGAGGGGAAGGGGAGAGAAGAGACAAGATTTTTTAAAAGTCTGGGCCAGTGAAAATGAAAAGTCAGCTGCTAAACTAGGAAGAAAAAGGAAGTTGTTCGTAAAGTCTATATATTCAAAACTAGGAATGGTAGAAAATTGATAAAGGAAATGCGAACATAATTTTAACCAGCAGCCAGTAAGGATAATCCAGAAAGAGTTTAAATGTATTAGGAGCAAAAGGAATCCTAATGATTTTTATTATAAATAATAGTCCGTTAAGAAGGACGTGGAAAAGATACAAGGTCTAGATAACGTATTTGTATTTGTGGGGGGGGGAAAAGCAGACAGCTAATGCAGTCACATTATGTAATGCTGAAATATTTTGTATTCCAAAAGGAAAGGGATGCTAATGACTGTGTAAGTAAAACCATACTGGGTATTTGCTTAAAGCTGTCTTAAGATGAGATAGAGGTCGGTCACGCAGTTGTGGAGCCAGCATTTCTCTGTCGCCTTCGTTATTGTGCCGGTGACGCTTTGCTCCATGAATTTAGTCTAAGAAGATCTCGTGGTCTCTGTCTGGGAACAGACAGACAGAAATCTCGCTCTCTCTTCTTCCCACTTGCTTCGTGCGCCTCCATGCGTGTTCATCCAGCTTCTCGACTCACAGCCTGTATCTGAAAGAACTCCCTCTAATTGGCGATTAGCTTGCATCTATCAATCTTATTGTTAGGAGGATTGACAGTTGAGACAGATGTCCGAGCTTATTCAATTAAAGCTCCAGTTGCATCCATTGCCAACCTTATGTCAGGTCAGTCCCTTCAAATGCAATTTGCAAAGCTTCAAGTGGGAGATTTCCAGTACGTTTTCAAACCCATTCTCTAGAAATATTTTCTAAAATTTTTTGTTAATTTTTCTGAGTGCAGTTGGAATCTAATTTTAACTTTGTCTTCATTTTGTTACGTGCTGGTCTAGAGCATAGATTCATTATATTTTTATAGCATGAACATTTTTAAATGTGCCAGACTAATGCTTCATGATTCAGTAGTCAATATCCATAGACAGCATTTCCAGAGGTATTATTAGCTATGTACAGGTAAACAATTCCTTTTGTTTATTTTTAAATTCAAATCCTTTATGTGAATTCCACAAAAGAGATTAGCTTCTCATTCAAAGAAATGAGTCTCTAGCCAGATAAAATCTACTTGCAGTGTGACTATTAAGGTGGTGAATAAATGCCTTTTGTACATCAGAAGGATTTCATTAACAAGTCAGAAAGGGTATTTTGACTTGTTTCCAACTTGGTACAAGCCTTTTTCATTCTCACTGATCAACACAAAGACAAGCAAGAGATTTTGCTTTATAATGTTTCAGAAAGCCACAACAAAAAGGTGTGTGTATGTGTATTTTTTCAGTTGCATTGGGGGGACAGGAGGGATGAAGCTAGTTTGGTTTTGTCTCCTGAAAAATACAGAATTATTTCAAAAACACTGGAATTCTTGTGCAACGATTTCATTACAAGTGCCCTCATGAACAATCTRTTGATGTCATTATCCTTCTTTGTGAGCTGGAAGGAAGCTGTACCTCAAAAGAAGCTGGAAAGGATTAAAAATGCTAAAAAAAAAAAAAAAAGTAGAGATTAGAACATCAATGCTTCTTCTGTCTTTGTAGCATGGTGGAGTGCTACCACTGATGAAAGTAAAAGGTGCAGCATAACATTTCATAACTCTGAGGGAAGTGATCTGACTGGTAACTGAACTAAGAACAGATATTCAGACAAAAATCAGGCTGAATAGTCTTGGATCACCATTTTTATTTTTGTTTCTTATGTTCACTGTAACACCATCACATTGTTGTATTTTCAGAAACAACAAAACCATATTTGGATTCAGTCTCGTTGCCCCTATTTTCTACTGTCCCTTTTTCATTCAAAGGGGTTGTATATAAGTGGAGAGTCTGCATAGGTAAATTATTTGAACGGCTTGAGTCCCTAAAGGGGGGGAAAGGAATTGAGAGAGAGATTTAATTTCATTTTTATACTGGTACTAGATAGTTCAGTTGTATTTTGTGCAGTGTATCGTCTGTAAACTAGTTACAGGTGTGCCTATGTTGGATAATTGAATGCTCAGCGTAAAATCCTCTGCACAATATGTTTGCAGGTATTTCATTTGGCTATGCCGTATTTCCTTGAAAATCCAGTTTCATTTTTGTGTTGATGTTCTAATTTGGGTTTATGGGTATGCCTGCTTTTTCTTTTATGTGATACAAGTACTCTATTTATGGAGGCTCATTTTTCCTCAGACTGAACTGGTGCTCTAATTGGTTCCATAGCTCATGTATAGCAACATCTTTCAAAACTGCGAGAGAAGTTATGGCTATATCCCAAAATATTGCATGCTGGACTTTAATCAAACTGAATTTTAAATGTATTTAAAAAATATGATACGTATAATGCCTTAGCCTATTTAACTTTTTAAATTGTATGAGCAATAATGTCTGGAGGAGTTCCAAAAGAAAGGATTCCTTCCTTGTTGCTACGAAGGAGTTTTTTCTCGTGAGAAGCACTTCTTTTGTTCTTCACTTTCCAAATAACCTTGAAAATTTATAGGCTGAACAAGTAGGGCATACTTACTGAGAGTGTTCAGGGTCAGAAATTGAAAACTCGCTTTTTTATAGTATCCCAAGAGTTTATGGAGAAGTTTTATGTCTTCCTTTATTCCAAGGCACACAAAGCCTTCTGGGTTTCTTTTAACAGAATAACAGTACCAGATTTTTGTCATTTTTATCCTTATGCATAACCAAAACCTCAAAACCAAAAGAGATTTTTTGCATTAGTTTTATGAAATACCATGACTTGGTTTACTTAGTTATTTTATGCGTGTATGCATGCGTGTGTTGCTTCTCACCTGATCTCCGAGGGTTAACCTTTTATCAGTGGTCTTCTCCATTACCATGGGCATTGTTTATGACAGGCAATAACCGGTTAGGGCCAGTGAAAAGATTAAAAAAGCTCATTGGCATTTGAATAGGTCCACTTGGGCAGTATAGTGGATATACTAAAGAAGCTGGCCRAGCAAGACAACAGCGTTGCCAAGTGGGCGGGTGGCCAGCTGAATGATCATCTAGCATTTTGACAAAAGGCATTTTGACAAAACTGATTGCCAGGTTATTTGACAGTGGCTGGACACTGACAGTTTGGGGAGGGCAGAATACTGGATGAAGGTACAGGTGACAAGAGAGCCTCCTGTCTTAGAAGAGAAGCCAGGATCTGTACAAAGAGGAGGAGACTGATCATACTTAGCAATTTTGACCACATATTGCACTGCAATCAAGAGTTACGAGTGACACCAAGGAAGCACTTATAGATGTGATGTGATTTGACCACATCTGCATATTAGGGTTATGTTAAGTACAATTGAAATAAGGAATTCTGAAAATTACTCTCTTTTGCTTCAGCTGAGGCTTAGAAAAGGTAAACTGCAAACCTGGAGCTCTGATTTATGGTGCTCAGGTAGCTGGGTTTGTAAATCAATACACAGAGTCCAGAAAAGCTATTGCCTTTTTTTTTTTTCCCCTCTGATGCAGCAATAAAGTAAACCCACAAATCTTTGTGAAATCCTTTCCCAAGAGAATTTCTTCCTAACAGGCTTTCTAGAAAACCTAAAGTCAGAGACTGCATCTGATCTCTTTTCACTGAGGAAGCTTAGCAGTAAATGGATCCTGTCTGGGATATAGGCATTGCAGCGCAACCAGATTTGGTCACAGAAAAGCTTTACTAGAAGTAATGTCAGGCAGAAGCAGAATTAAGCTGCTTGTTTCAGCTCTGGAACAGAGTGTTCAGAAATGCAAAATTTAAGGCTTGTCGATTCCCAACCTGAGCTAAGTCACTTATTACCCAGTTACACTCAGGGCAGTCTAGCCTCAAAAGGCTTATTGGTATAGCACAGCGGCATGTTAATGCGGCTAGACTGCTTCCAGCACAGGACGAATAATTTCCTGCAGCACTGTATAGACTTGCTATTCTGGGACCTCTCTCTCGATCTTCCTTCCGTGCTCTAATTACGTAGCCACTAATTCTTCTACATCCTTCATTCTGAGGAGGACTGTGTCACGCTACTAATTTAATAATGCACACTGCCTCTTTATAATGTTAAAAGTGCTTTGGTCAGCACTTGAAAATTTAAGTAGCTGAAATTAGTCACTGTAAGTAGACACCTGGTAATTTTAAATGGTTTGGGGTTTGTTCAGGTTGGTGCTGGGGAGGAGAGTATGAGGTGCCAATCAGGTTGCATTTTAACAAACTAGACCTGCGGGTAGTCAGTCTGCTGATAGGCAGTTGACAACATAAGGATTAGGATTTTAGCTTTAGGCCCTGTATTTTGTATTTCTCTACCTCACTTTTTTGTCAATTATAAATGTGAACACGATGACATAGTTCACTGGAGTATTGATGCCAAATGCAGTGATGCTTTTCAGTGACAGTGACAAGTGGCAAGGACAGTCAAGTCTCTCTCTCTCTCTCTCTCTCTCTCTCTCTCTCTCTCTATATATATATCTCTTTTGAGCACTACCTGCTCTTGTAGAACAAGAGGACACTTTCATTATGTGAACTTGTGTTATAGTTGACACTATGTACAGCTAAAGTTCAAGAGGGTTCCGGTCACTGTTGACTGAGTAGTTAATGGCTACATGGTAAAGATAACATTCACTTCTCTAAAAGAAATCATCAGCTTGGACCTCAAGTATATTTTTAGTTCAAGTGGGGGGAGAACACATAAATATGAACTAAGACCTAATTTATTTTGCAAGCAAACTGAGGTTTTCTCCCTTTTTCTTAAGGCTGCTTTAGAGTGCCTGGAATATGTTACCACGAATGAAATGTTTCGTTGAAAAAACACATGAATGGAAGAGTGGAATTCTAAATGATGGTGCCAGTGTCATTTTGTCTCCTATTATTGATACAGTTTATGCACTGCACATATGATAGTGTTCACAGCTGAAAAGTGACACAAGAGGGAAGAACATATTTCACCTGTGGTGAGAATTTGATAAGCTTGGACTGGAAGCTTCTAGGTTTCTGTGACTTAGCTGGGCAAGAGCTAAATAAAGAGCTTTTTTTGCATCTGTTTTTCCTACTGTTCATAATGCCAGCTTCAAAGGTCTTATGAGTAGAACTGTGTAAATGGTAAAATGTTAATGGTAGGGTGGTAAAACAGGCTCGTGTATCTGAAAATTGCTCACACCTTTTATAGTGGAGATTGCCCGACATATAAGATCACACAAGTTTGATTTATGACTGCAATGTGTTTAAAAGGACAGTATTTTAAGGGAGAAATGTAATTTTCCCTACTAAACCTGGTAAGTCTTTATGCATGGAAGTTCTCATTTACTTTCAGTCCATGAATTACCCGCAGACAGATATAGAACAAAAAATTGGAGAGCTTCCTCTAGAGGTGATTGTAGACAGGTCCTTAAACCAAAACCAGGAGAAGGAATCTCATGATGGTAATTTTCTAGTTAATAGACAGTTTTCAGCAAGCCTGTGTGTAGTGGTTTAACCCGGCAGGCAGCCAAACGCCACACAGCCGCTCGCTCACTCTCCCTCCCCCACCACGGGACGAGGAGAGAATTGAAAAAAAAATTCGCGGATTGAGATAAAGACAGTTTAATAGAACAGAAAAGAAAGGAATAATAATAATAACAATGGTAATAATATAATAACGATACAATATACAAAATGAGTGATGCACAACGCAATTGCTCACTACCCGCCGAAACAATGGCCAAAAAAGTGATCGCCGTTTCCTAGACGCCCCCCCATTCATATACTGGGCATGACATCACATGGTATGGAATACCCCATTGGCCAGCTGGGCTGGCTGTCCCGGCTATGCTCCCTCCCAGCCTCTTGTGCTCTTGGCAGAGCATGGGAAGCTGAAAAGTCCTTGAGAAGTAGATTACCTAGCAACAACTAAAAACATCAGTGTGTTATCAACTTTCTTCTTATACTAATTCCAAAACACAGCACTAGGAAGAAATGTAACTGTGTCCCAGCCAAACCCAGGACACTGTGTGGCGAATAATACTGAATAGAAAAGGCAATGACTGAATCTCTGTGGTCACTTATGTTTCAGTCCTGAAGAAGGTACACTCTGTGCTAGCTTTATTGGATAGCAGAGGAGGCTTGAGTCCTTCAGATTATTTTTTTTCTCTTCAAGTCATTGCACACCCAGTTGTTCACTATATGCACGCCCCATGGAAAGTGGTTGCTGCCTCAGGCACCTATACCCCTGCATAATGACTTGCCTTGAGCTAGAGTGAGTATTTACATGACAAGATTGTGAATTGAATGCAAATGTTGTTTTTCAGCTGAATTAGTTCCGTGGTATTCAGTGTGCAGCCACGGGAGTGCTCATACTGATACAAAGTAAGTGGTGTTATGGGGGCAAGAAGAAACAGAAGCAGCAACTCCTTTTGAAGAGTTAATTGAGGAAACGTTACTCCAGCATTTCAGCAATCATACTAAAAATAGTTGTTAGTATAGTAATTAGCCTATTGTTAGCATTCCCTTTTTTCTGTCCTCTTAAAAGAGCTCTGAAAATGTTCTTGTCCTGCAGTCCGGCAATCTGGTACTGGTGGTTATCCACAAGTCCTTATTGTCTGCTGTCCAAATCACCTCCACCTCTTTCTGAGGTGTCTGGCTACTGCCTAATTACTCAACAGCTCTAGGTATCCTCCTTCAGTGCATCCATAAAACCAGCTTCTTACCATAAGCTCCTGTTTTACTTTAATATGTCCAGACCCTCTCAAAAACACAAATTACCTTTCCTTCTGCTCCCTTTTCTCATCTGCCTCCTGAATCTCTCAGCCTTCCCTGAAACCCCGCTCCTCATTATGCAAGTTCACAGTGTTCATTGCCTCAGCCTCTTCCCTCAGCTAACAAGCTGGCATCCATTTACTCCTTAGACACCTTCAGTTTCCATTTGCCACATCCAGCACAGCTTGAAGCAGGGTTTTTCTGCTATAAATTGGAGTTTATGGTAACATGCAGTGTATTTGGAAATGTCACAATAGTTAAATAACAAACTTCCATACCCATAAATAACAAAACAAAACAAAAAAAAMCCACATAAGCACTGGTAACAAGATGACTCTGTTTCTGCAGTCTTAATGACTTACATAGGTCCTTGTCTGTAACTGAAGTCTCTTTAGGAAACCAGAAACCTCTCCTAACTTCAGCGGGTCTTAGATCAAGCCATATGTTTTCAGACAGGCTGCCAAACCAGCCACCATCATCCATCTTCATCTTCTATTTATTTTGATTGTGACAACTTCAAATTACATTTTTCCTATTTTATTCTCAGAACTAATTTTGCTTTTACAACAATCTCTTCAGATAAAGTATTTGCAAAGAAACAGATGGTGATCCTATTTTCTGTGCTGTGAAAGGACAGCACTTCTCAGTTTAGTAAGCAGTGAGACCCTTGTGGTATTATTTGCGTTTAGAAGGGTGAATCAAGCATCAGAACACAGAGACAGTCCCTTTTCCATTAATCACTGCAGCAACAACTATATGTTATTTCTACAAAATGGCTGAATTAACATCTTGACAGTTGATACAAAGAAAGAGTCGGTAATGACACACCTTTCTCACTGGCCACTAATCCATTTTCAGTAAAACTAAATCTTTAATGAGAATATTTGTTTTCAAGAACCACTATTACTCTTCTGTTTATTACTGTTCCATTTTCTATGTTGGGAGCATCACAAACATCACATTGTTTACCATTGGATAAAACAACTTCTGGAGTACAGTATCTTTACAGATGAGTGGGTAATWTCTGGCAAAGTGGGTCATTTCTTTATCTCAAATTGCAATTAAGAGAATAAAGATCCTTCTGATCTTGAAATATAGTTCAATAAGAATACTACTTCTGAAAGTCTGTTCTATAAGAAGAAGGTCTAAAGAATGGAAATACTTAATCTTTTTTTTCTAATTAAATCACTTAGCATGTTCATTCATACTAAATAAACTATGTTGCAGGGTATCATTCTGTTCTTGTTAGCTACCATTACACATCTTAAAGAGATATACTTTGTAATAATTAGGGCATGCTCTTCTTTTTTATTCGTGCTTCCTTCTGAAGATTGCACCTCTTAATGATAACTGTCCAAGATGGAAAGACCTAATGCTCTTCTTGCCTTCATACATATATATTGATACCTGAAAGCTTAAGATGTCTATTTCATATCTTTTATTTTTTCAGATTATATGTCACACCAATAAGTAAAATGGAGTTCTCAAATGTCTGAAACTTTAAAAATTAAGGGAAGGGCTTTTTTTTAAGTAAGTATTTAAAGCCAGTTTAAAGTTAAGTGTTAGCTTCTATGATGGTGAATGTTAAGTTCAAGAACTGCAGATGATAAAAATACTAATTGTTTTGCACACATATATGTGATGAGAGAAGTTGTAATAAATATCCCATGCCACCAACAGCTTATTCAACAACAGCAATACTTGTTAGTCTTGAAATAGCTGCTCCTTCTTCCTTCAAAGTGAGATTTAAGAGCTGTGTAAATATGAGGTTTGTGCAACAAAGACCTGTGCTTGCTAACCCAGAAGATGGGTTTATGTCAGTGTGAAGTAAGTAAGATTTGTATTTAGTTTCAGTAGATTTCTTGAAAGGGAAATTCTGCAAAATCAGAGCTTATGACTGTACCAATTCTAACTACTGTAACCATATCTGATGAGCACTGTAACAATTACTAGACATAATACTAAAATCCAAGATATTCTCAATGGCTTTTTTCCTTCCTGTTTGCAGATCTTTTATTTTTATATATGTGGCTTTTTAGTTGCTTCTCAAGACTATTGGAAAGAAACAGATGCATTTTAGTATAAACTTCAGATTTTTGTGCTTATGTGCCCATACCTTATTACTGAGTTTGGCTCTTCTGATGAAGTTGGCTGACAAAAATATATGGTGGGAGTTTTTGCATGGTCAAATATTTATACAGATCTAAGCCTTTTGTGCATTGCTAGTTTGACAGTAAAATTACTCTGCAGTGCTCTGCTGGCCCTCTACCTGAGAATTTGCAGAACAATCTTTTTTTTACAGAATTTTTTTGCAGAATTATTTTTTTTATTATTTTTTGTATTTGTTTGTATTCCCATAGTTATGGACTTTATAGATTGCTATAAGCTGCTTCCAGTATTGGCTAAGTGATTATGCTACTTCTAAGCATTTAGGTCAAGTGTCTGCTGACAACTTAAGTGAATAAGAGAATAGATAGGAAGATATAAAATATCTTGGAGTTCTATTTCATGTTTGTCTATATCACAAGTTGTCTTTGATGTCTGACAGCTGAAATAAAATTTCTCTCAAAAATGTATATACTACAGTGCTGGGTACCAATAAGAGAACTGCAGTCACTATTAGCACGTGAAGTCACCACAGTGCTATTGCCTGTATTTTGGTGTCTGTTATTTTAATTCATTTTAACAAACACTTAGGAAAGCATATGTCAGATAATACTTAATTTTAATACAAAATCTGGCAATAACAAAGTGGCAACATAATCACCTCTTTATAATATATGGCATAACTGGTGGCCCCAGGAGGAATATAACAATTTAATTTGCTTAATATATTCTTCTGACACAAAGATCCACAGGAGTACTGCTTAAGAAACTTATGAATGTAAAAGATGGTAAAAGAGCATGGAGAATGAATTCAGTACTCTTTGGGTTCTAAGGCTTTTGTCATCTAGAAATACGATGATATTTACTATAACATTTTATTTCTTGTCCATCTTTTATCATGTCTGCGACAAGATTGAAGTAATCAGACTCATCAGTTAAGACTCATACAATCAACTCGATTTGCCGAAGTCAGTAGAACTACTCAAAGGGTTACATTTAGATGTGTGTTTATGCACCTTTATTAATTCCTTAGAAAAGAGATGTTGTATCAACATTGCCAATGGAAACTAGAGAATTTAGTTCATAAAGTAGAAATTTGAGTATATATTTGCTTATTTTATGCTGCTTCATATATATAGGTGGATGGGTAGAAAATAGACTATTTTAATGTATCAGTGTTTTTTATGAAATGTATTGATATGTTACTTTTCCTCTGAGAACTATTGTTTTATGAAACATTATTTTCAATTATTTTTGCAGTCTTCTGCCTCTACCCACTGAGTTATGGTTTTGAATATAATAAAATATCTTGTACTTATTTTGCTGAATATGGAAATATAATTTATAATCTTCTGCCAATTAGCGTTTCTCCTTAGTATTATTTCTGAAGCGTTCATTGCTGTTGTAAAATTCTATTAAGATAAGAAAATACAGRCTGTTAGACTTCTTTGCTTAATTTTTCTTGAGACTATTGCACAGTGTTTCTCCCAGTAAGCTGGGAAGAGAGAGAATGTAATTTGTACTTTCCAAAGCTTTTGATTTGAGCTGATTGGTATATTCTTTCCAAAAAGCTGAGTAAGTTTTATTACAGTACAAACACGACCTTCAGGAAAAGGTTAAAGATATCTTTAACAAACTACTTTCCCAACCACTCGAAAAGAAACTGTTAGGAAATGACTGGGCTCAGCTCCTCAGGTACATATTCCTCATTAATTGTCTGTTAGTGACATACTCATTATTACCAGACAATTGACGATTGCTGATATTAAATCTGGAACAAGCATACACAATCAACTAATGAAACTGAAATGCCAGAATTAAGATGCTGCTAGTTGGCTTTTATCACTAATGAGGAGATTTCTGTAGTCACACTGGTAGTTGCAAGTGGTTTGATGGGATCCTTTATGGGTTTATAGTTAGTAAGATCATGTGGTTTAATTATTTCTGGCATCTTAATACGATCTTCGTTCTTTTCACCTTTCACATGAGGAGACTCATTACTTTTCTCCAAGGATCCAGTATGATAGATAAAATGTCAGAAATAATTAAAACTAATGATGGCCACACACAGAGAAATGTTGAGTAGGAATTCAGTCTATCTGGTATTGATAATTCCCCCTGGAAATCTGAAATGAAATGCTCCTAGTCGTGTTCAGAGTCCTTCTCATCAGCCTCATAGTTTCATCAATTTGATAGTGTTGCGCTTTGGCACCCTGATTTATCGGTTTGTGGGAAAGAGGTCAAACATTTTATGGCCTCACATTGTTTAGGCTGTCTTTATAACTCCCTGGGTAGAATGATTGTTTTGAGATAAGAGTGCCTCCAGTTTAAAATCCAGCGTTCTGAAATTTGTTGTCATGGTCCCCAGGTCCCTTTGGCAGTAAGAACTATGCTTGGCTCTGCTGTAATGTTGATATGGCTTTTACACCAATGGTTAATGTTATTTGAAAACATAAATTGGGATTCTTTGCAATTCTGACTCATTGTATGTACTCCAGCAGTTTTGCCTTCATTAGAGTCTTGGCAAATTTTCATAACAGCCATATGAGTAATAAGGTTTTTCCTAATACTAAATAGTTACAAGACACTAGATTTTCTATTCAGAATATGAATAAATTAGAATAAGATATTGTCTTCAAGTGGAATGTGAACACTCAGCTCTTCTTTGAGTCTCTTGAAATCTTTCCCCAAAATTACTGATTTCTGTTTCTTAGTGCTGCCTATAGCTCAGGCTAGTTGTGACTGGTAAGGGCAACCAGATTGTAAAAACTAACAAAAAAAAAAAAAACTCTGAATTAAAAATGAGAGGCTCTGCCATTTTTAGATGGATATGCTGGACTAAGGCCATTTACACTTAGTCAGGGGCTGCTTTCATTTGCACCTCTGAACTTTTTCCTTGCCTGGTGAGTGGCCCCGGGGAGGGAAGTATGCCAGTGCATTTGGTCATGGGATGAGGAAGAGCTGAAACCAGAGGGTCTGCAATTCACAGCCAAGGTTTTTAGAACATCTATTTGTCTGGCAGATCTGTTTGCTTCAAGGCTGGAACCGCAGAGTGGGCAAGCAGTGATCCAGCTGTGGAGCTTGTGGTGGGAGAACATGGGCAGTGGAGGGGGAAAACTTAGCGTGAGAGTTGGACAGTCAGAGAGTCACAGTACTGTTCTTAAGTGATCTATACAACGTATTTTTCATGCTGTTGATTGCATGAGCAGCTCTCTCTTTCATACTCACTCTGCGGGCAAAGGAGAGGGGTGGTGAAGATAATTGTGGAGAGCACCTGATCATGCTGGCTGATGGTGCAGATTTGTCTCAGATGGGTTCTCCTCAACCAGATAAATTCTAACCCAGAGGCCTATTAGTTCTTCTCACCTTTTAGCACTGCTTCAGGGAAAAGAAACTGAACAAGGCAAAATATGTGACCAAAAATACTAAGTTCTGCTGATACTCTGAGGTAAAAAGTTTGTCCCTCAAACTGTAAGTGCTGGATGGTGTAGTTATATTTTATATTGATTTGGAATTAATATTAGCAATATGAGCTCCATTCTTCAGTGTGCGCAATGTGCAATTGCTTCAGGATYTTCACTAGAAATTCTGTAGCTTTCTGTTTCTGTAGCTTTTTAGCCACAATTTGAAGTGACCCTGTGTGTGATTTATATAAGACGACTAGGAACAAGGACTAAGCATGATACTACTTAAATACTGGTTTTGCAAATTATGTTTACTTTAACCCCTGGATCTCCCTTTCCTCAAATTTTCTCAGTGCCCAAACTTTGGAAACTTTAAATCCAAGTGAAATGGTTRCAAATGTTCTTAATTACAAACACATGACAATCTTTGAGTGTATGAGTCTATTTCTATATTTTTTTAATTCATTTTATCTCTTTCATATGAGACAAATACAAACAATGCTTGGAGGGTGGGGTATTTTGCAGACTGAAATATTACTGACTTGGCTTCTTGCACACCTAGACTTCTTAGTTGTAATATATGTCATTTTCCTCTAAGACCTACAAAAGACCTATTAATAGAAGTCAAGTAAGCATTAAGAATGGTCCTTCCTTAACCTAGAGGTATCAGGGCTCCTTCCCTTTTCCACAGTATTAAGAACAGTGCTCATTTATCTTCTGATGCTGAATCCCCATCTTTCACACTTGAAGAAGCCTTGCTTCAGGATAAATCTTGTGGCATTCTGCTTCGTCTTTCATAAATGAAATGCTGTTAATAAACCAATTACACACAGACTGCATGGTATTGCTAGCAATCTACCATATGTATCTACTGGTAGGTTAAACTGATGTTACTTCTAATTTTGCTTATCAGATCTAACTTCTCTCCCTGCCTTTTTGACAGCTGTGGCTGAAGTGCAAATTGATTCTAGCTTTTTAAGATCACTCTGTCATTAGGCTTGCATTGCTATATTGAAAAGCCACAGATAAAAGGTGCTGATGGACGAGGTGCAAGGATTAAAACTATGCGCCGTTTGTGTTTGTATGTGAGGCAATAGATCTGCAAGATTGAGGTCATTTTCTCCTTGCTATTGTTAATGCTGTTCTGGAAGATGAAAATAGAACCTGCTTCTTCCCCAGTATTTTTTTCCTTCAGTGCATTTCCATTTGTGAGATTGTTCACCAGTGCTAAAACTGCTTGCCCTATTTTTTTTTTTTTTGTGAACAAAAAGCAGTATTTTTTTGAAAGACAATGTTTATATCCATAGAGTAATGTAAGATAAAATACAGAAAGAGTACATGAAATTTTGCACCCAACATGCTGGTGAAGTGCCAAGCTTGCACAAAAAAATTGTTCAACTTTGACTGGAGAATATACAAAAAAGTTAAGCATTACTGACAGCCTAAATAACAGCTCCCACCTTCACCCACGCACAACTCTGAGCTGCAGTTGGTTTCATTCTTCTTCTGTCTGGAAACCTAAAATCTAGCTTGCCTTGCCTTCAAGTAACTCTTTTCACTGCAGTGCCRAAGAATGGATTGCGGGAGGTGGTTGAGTTCAGACCTTGAAAAGAAAACAAAATTGCTCAATTAGACTCTCCAGAAGAGCTTCATTTGTCGTAGTGAATTACGTTGGTCACCGGCTACCATTAAGAAAGGAAAAGGGAAGGAATAAGGGATCACACACTCCGAACAGGTCAGATTAAAACAGCCAGAAAGGTTCATGGTGTCATAAACATTGCAGAGAGTGAAAAAAGACTTTGATAGCCGATAACTTAATTATCTGCCACTATCAGTTTGGAAGGGCTTTTAAACATGTCCAAAGTGTCTACCAAAATTTTCAGCAGGAGTGACAGCACATTTTTAAGTAAGGATAAAAATGCAGCAGTCTTCCTGGAATAAGACTCTGACAGACTATGATGAATTACCTTATTATAGTTGTTCGCATGACAAATGTACTTGATCAGTGTTTCTTCTTGGGAATAGTTGAGCTTATCCAGAGGCAAAAGTTGAAAGGAAATGAAAGCTAACTAGTAATCCTAAGTGGAATACATCAGAATTTTCTAGCAACAGAAGCTGAGAAACCTAGGTCTAGCTCTGAAATTGTTTTCTAAAATGTGATTTTTGGTAGAGGTGATAAATTCAATTGAAATGTGATGTATGCAAACTAGAATTAAATGATGTAGAGTAATCAAAAGCTTATTTGTTAACTCTATAAACTCTGGAGTGTGATTTCCATTATTTTCATAACCCAAACCATTCTATGATTATTTCAAAAGAAACTCATGGTGTAGGACCTGATATGTGATTATTTAGCCAGTGTATCAGAGCTATCCTAACCTGTAATTCTCTGATCTGCCCGCCTTACAAATTAAGCATGAAGATAATGGAAACTCCACTCCAGAGTTTAGAGTTAACAAATAAGCTTTTGATTACTGATATCTGTAAACACATAAATTAGGTTGTTACCCCAAATTGCAATTGAGAGTCTACATCTGACCCTTCTGGCTTTGAGAGACAAGGCTACAAGCCTGTCTGTCAGGGCACAAAATCTGTGTAACAGAACAAGACTGAAATTTGGACAGAGAAAAATCTCAATAGTTTTGGACAAATTAGATATTTTGGTTTGACCCAGCAGGTTTTTTTGAACTTGACATATGCTTTCAAAACACCCTCAACTATTTTTTTTGTTTAGTCCTTAAGCAAAATATATATGGTTCTGATTTCTACTAACACTTCTTACAAGACTGTGGCATAGTAAGTTGATTAGTACACTAATGATGTATTGTTCTAAGTAACAGAAATTAAGCTGAAGTCAAACTGTAGGTACAAACCATTTTTTGTGATGCCTATATCAAAGTTATTTGGCGGTTTTTGAAGATATTTTTACTATTCTTCTGATTTAGTCATTGGCAATGGTTTTGCAGTCAGCAGTGTGAATTAGGGACATTTTTCTATGTTTCTAGTTATATATAATTACTATTTTGTTTCAAGGCATGATTTGAAAATCAACCATGCATGCAAAAAAGCTCGTGCTGTTGTTTCTCTTGGCTTTAGAGGACAGATAAGTACATCTGCATCCGAGCTTTCAAAACTTGTCAGAAAATCATTTTCTAAAGAAGAATTACTTCTGTCAGTGCTTAAATTTAAATTGTGGAAATAAGATTTTTGTTATTGCATGTGCTTTGTAATACTACACTCACGAAATGCTCAGCATACTTTAATCATCTTGATCACATTAAAATAAATACAGTTAACGGAATGTGTAGTTAGCTATTTTGGGAGTAACATTGCCAATACAACACATTTTTCCTCATTGTTTTCTTTGAATTGTTCTAGTGTTTCTATGTTTTAGAGAACAGGGTTGGGATGGTATTTGGGTCAAAAGAAATATCTTATTGTCCCCATAAGTATCTGTCCAGACCTAGTACAAATATAAAGTCTCTGGAAAAATTAACACCTGGATGGGTTTGTTAAAGTTTTTTAGCTCAAGCTCTTTAGTTTTTGTGTTCAAAGTGCAGTGTACATAGTGCTAGAGGCAGCAACACAGCTAACTTGCTGCAGCCATGTTTTTACACAGTTGTAAGCTATATTTTTTGCTAAGTTAGCTTGATTACTGGAAGACTCTCTCCATAACGATAAGGAACTCTGTGGGGACTTAATGTGCTTACTAAAGTAGGTGCACAAAGAAGATGCAAACCACTTTTTTGTTCGTTTTCTTTTTGTCTTCACCGTAGGGACATGCAGGCCAGATACGTGGAGTAGATTCACCCTGTCAATGGTAATACAGCTGCAGAAGTAGGGCTTGTATGTTCCTCCTGCCCTATGTAAATTTACAATGCACCCTATATAGACATTGTGCTCTATTTTTYGGGGTGGGGTGGGGTGGGGAAGCAAATTATGTTTGTCTCTATGGGACTCAAGACTGATTGGCACTCTTTGATATAAACATACTCCTAAAGGAGTATTGATAATTTTCTTTAAACTTACCCAACAAGTTTCATCTTACTGCTTTTGCTCTTACTATAGCTAGCTTTGTGAAGTGGGTTCTCACATTCTTCTGTTAAAAATGCACAGTTACTGTAGGTATCATCTCTACTGATAGCTTACATGTTCATAATAATTAAAAAAATCTGTCTGAAAATAAAAGGGTTCTGTAGTCTTTCTACTAATCTTTGACTGGTGTTCTTATTTGATCAATGTACATCTCAAACAATGTTTAAAGTGAAAAAGTGGATTGAAAGGTTGAGAAGGCAAGTGGGGGTTGTTTGAAGTAATTGAGGACGAAGCTGCTGGACCTGACTGAAACAGCACTTTATCCTGTTTGGGACTGATGTCATATCTTAATTGGGTTCACATATTATTTGGGTTGATGAATTCTATCAGATACTATAATGAGACAAAAGAATTGTCAGTATCCTGCGAGTCTCATGCCTTTTTCCCTTCAAGGCTTTTCTAACTTATATATTTGCTCCTTATTTCGGTTCTTGAATATTTTACTGCCTCTTTGTGAGTCTTAATTTCATTTCTTTCTTTATAAAATAACAAAATTTTAAATTGCCAGTAAAAAGTGAATGCATGCATTGAAAAGTAAACTAAAATGGTAAGAGWTTGAGTGGGATTTTTTTTTTTTACTGTGTCTTGTTGTGCAGAATTATCTATTTTGTCTTTATTTCAGATGTTTAGCTTATTGTTGTGCGTAGCATAGATTCAGTCATATGGTACTTCTGTTGAAATTTTGACAAAGCAGTTAAACAGAAGAGTGAGTAAAACTGCAAATTAATTGAATGGATAGACTTGGGTCTAATGCTTCTTTAGCTGTCATTTGCTTGTTTTGTTCTGCTTAATTTAGCTGCTTTTCAGCTCATAAACTTCAAAGTCAACCCAAAGTCGAGCTCAAGGAGGATTCATATGATACAAGCAGGCCTGATTAGCCTGCAAACAGTGAGCAAGTCTGGTACCTATGCAGTCTGCACAACTGTGGTGAAGATGTAAATATTTATTTTTTGTCTTCTGGGTTTGAGCTCAAAGGATTAATCTATAGTAAGAAAGTAAAGAGGAGGTTGCTAACATTCCATATATAATGGTTTTAAGATCTTAAATAAGGCATCTTGTCTGAAGGGAAGGTAATTTAGAGTGGCTTGTGATTTATAGCAGTTTGACTCATCAGTAGTGATCACAACTAAAAACGATGTTTCGTTTTGTTACTGTGGAGTATTTTATAATGGATTTTCCCAACTGGGTTTTAGAACAATGTATCTGTTTATTCAAGACTACTAATTTATACTGTGCCATGCCATAAACACTGCTGTTGATTGCTAACTGGTCGGATATTTATTGAACTCAGCTTATTCCTGGATAGTAGATCATAAAACCTTTCACTTCCAATTTCAGTTGTAATGTTCTGATCTCTTTAAATTGTATGGAAATGAACTCTCAACCTTTATAGAAATCTGCAGTGATGCTCTTTCCTCATGCTGTTTCCTGTTTCTTTGGTCTACGTTACACAGAATTCTTCCTCGGTCTCGTTTTAATTGTTCCCTTTGACTGTGTCAAATCAGAGCATGTCAGTGCCATTTTGCTATCCCACACTAAAGCGCTTTCCTTACTAATTATTACATCTAAATTGCTCGTTGGTCACCAACATCTGCTGCTCAGTTTCTCAGCTGAAAATACACGTTATAATACTCTATCCTATGCTTTAATTTTTTTCTTTCTATAAAATATATCCTTGCTACTAAAAATTGCCAGTGTGTTGGTATTTCAGATCTGAGCAATATATCCCCATGTGTACTCTTAGAATCTGTTTCTCTTTTGCAAATACCATTTTAAAATTTCTCTTACGCACCATGAAAGAGACAGTGCTGATGGCTGCAGTTGTGATAGTCATTAATAAAAACAGAATAATACACATAAATCCTAAGACAAACACATTTTTGATTCTGCAGTTTGATAGGAGGAGTAGAAAAGGAAGGGTAGAAGGATGCAACAGAAGGAGCGTTTCTCTGGAGCTCCTGTCCAGAGAAACAAAGACTATCTCTCAGACAAATGGTATGACCACTGTTTGAATAGGGAAGATGTGTAGAACTGTGACGACACTTGTAGTAGCAGGACTTTCGGGTGACAAAGTCTTCCTTTCTCAGAACCTGCTCTGCTCGTCCCCATGGGAGTCCAGCATGGAAGTTCCCTTTGATATGTTCCCTGTAAGGAGGGGTCACTGACAGCAGCATCCAGAGGTGGCCAGCACAGGCAGCTGTGGGGCAGAAGGATAACAGCCTAGTGTTGACATGCCACTGGTAGGGCTATTGCCATGGAGCTTTTGATGCTGTTGGAAGGGTGCTCGTGTGCTGAAAAGCTTGGTGGAGCATGGGCGTTTCTGCTAATTATATTCTAGAAGGACTGTATAGGATATGAATAGCAATTTTCTTTGTATCTTGTAGATTAACCAATAATAAAGTCAAGTGGTTTGAAAATATCTACAATGCCACTATTTATACAAATTTAGGAAAGTTTGTTTGGAAAGAACAAAGAAACCTTTGCTTCTTGATCATTATGAGCATTAGTGGATTTGACATAATGAATTTAAAGAGTTTGTAGTAGTGCAGGGTGCCCAAGTATGATGACAGAAGATTACATCGGTGTATTCCAGCAATGACCATTTTGCACAGTCATTGTCATTTTGCTGAATTTATTTCAGTCATGAAAGAAAAAGAAATATTTTAGGTTTTTTTATCTTGAAATATTTTCAGATTATAATACTTTTTCATCCCTCTTCATCCCTCTTTAGCAACCTCTAAATAAAACACGTTGACATTTTAAAATCTAAATACTTTATTGTTTAAAAAAAACTAATAGTTGATATTCTTGCCAGAATATTCTGTAATTCTTCCAGTGTAATAAAACCCTTATTGGAAGTTGTGTGGGTGAAGCCAAAGAGCTTTCCTCTAGAATAAAATCGCAGAAACAAACACAAGAAAGCATTTACCATTGGGAGAGTTTCCTTTCTTCCCCCCCCGCCCCCCCATCACTCATCCCTGACCTCCTAGTCAGAATTATCAAGGAAAATCTATAAGAATAGCCTTAGAAAATAAATGTTCCTAGGCTAGTTCCTACATATCCTGGGAGCTAATACTTACTCCTTTAGTGGTCGCTAAAGAATTGTGAACTCAGCAGAGAGAGCAGGAAAAGAAGTGGTTTTAAAGAAAGCTCTGTTCCACACGTTTCAATAACAGGAGAGAGGAAAAGTTAGCTTTCCTGTCCCACAGCCATTCACTGAGAAAATCAGTTAAATTGCCTAACGGATAAACAGAGTTAGGTTAGAGGAAAGGCTAGGTTCCTCTGCCAGCAAAGCTAGTTTCCTTTTCCCGCTATCACGCTCTCTGTTGTGCCGTTTCAAGCATTGCTATTACCAGAAACTAACCCAGATCTGTCTAAATGATCCAGTTTAAAAAGGAAACAGAAAATGGTTTTTAAGTGTTTGAAGTTTAGAGTGGGGAATGTCATCAAGCAGTTTTGGGTCGGTGCATGGCCACATAACCGGAGTGCAAAGAAACTACAGCGTTTGTGGGAAGAAAGAAATAAGTAGATACACGGCTGCTGGCGCTGGAAGAAGTTGTCCCCAGCCTGCGCTTGCTGGGTACGTTGGCGATTCTGGGCCACGACCACAGAAGCACYGGGATGGCTGATGGCCCGGGTGTGCTCACCCGCCCTCCCCGCTGATCTGAAACCAGCATTACTGCCTAACTGAACCCTTCATTTTGGCATCCAGCGGCAGTGTTCAGGTCCAGCGATGAGGAGAACAGTGGACCCTCCCCTCTTCTTGTTGGATTTTATCTGGTTGGATTTCTAAATGGAATCTCTAATTACGTCGTATTGACTTGGAGCAATGGCTTATTGATAGAGGAGCTCTGTCGCGGCCCGGGGTGGTTGGCAGGGCAACGGGGTGATGGGGCGGGAGGAGGCCGAGCCACCCTGCCCCTCAGCAGCGTTGGGGCGGGCGGGCGTTAGGCTGCGGGGTCGGAGCCGCGGCGGGGGCACGCCGCAGCCCTTGCCCCAGGCCTTGGTGGTTCGCAGGCTGAGCCCGAGCCGGTCGGTGTGGCCAGGGCCTGCGCGGCCCCAAACACCGGGCTAAGCCCCAAAGCCCAAATGGTGAGCGTGTGGACGAGACCTAGCAAAATGTGTGGGTGCAGAAGTAAAGGAGAYGAGAAAGAAGAAAAAAAGACCCCCCCCGGTCCCCAGATGGGAGGCCTGAATGTGGGGTTGTGCCCTTGCACCCCGGGTTGTTGTGGAAAAAGTGCGGAAACTGGAGGAAGAGAAGTACGACCTGGGAAACAACGAAATTTCTCCCAGCTGGGCATCAAGGCTCTGGGAACCTCTGATTTTCCTCCTCCCAGGATGGTGGAGASTTGTTCCCTCTGTGGGGGCGAGGAGCCCCCATAAGTTACTAAAGAAGAACAGGAGGAAGAGGGCAGATGGATCCCCTCCCGGGGCCATGGGTGAGGGAGTAGGAGAGGGTGGTAAGGCCTGCTGAGGCGTCTTCGCCCTCCCATGCCAGGAGGGTGCAATCTGAGAAGGGTGTGGAAATGGGGGAAAGTGAGCAGTCATGAGGTTGACGTGGTGGTGGGGATGGCAGAGTCAGAGAGATGGTGCTAGACGTGCTCCAGCTGCAGTGCAAACTGGAAACAAACCGGTACTAGGTTGTGGACGATGCTGTGTGGGGAAAGGTAGGATGATGTAGAAAAACACAGATGGAAATGTGGTAAACCCATCTGGGCAGCTCATTCAATGCAACAAAAACTTGTGTTAGTTTGTCAGGTGAGCGAACTGCTAACATGTGCTGATCATGTCAGAAACGATACCCAATCTGGCCCGCAGGACCAAGAGGTGAAGTTTGTAATAGCTAAAAGTTCAGACTGTGATGATGTTAACCCCTGTAATCTGAGCATATTATACATATTATCTGTACATATTATACATCTATAATGTGTGTATATATGTGTATATACATATTGCACATTGTTAATCACTGTTATCTGGCCCCAAGGACAAGGGCAAAGTTTTAATAAATGTATATTAAGATTGTGATGATGTAGAAAGTGGAGTTTATAAAGGGTACATGGTCAAGCAGTTCTTAAAATATGTGTTTCACAGAGGCAAGGGGTGCAATGTACTGGATRTAAGGGACAGAGTGGGCGGCAGGGGACTTGCATTGGTGACCCGTGCAGGAGAAGGCAGTGCACTGCCCTGTGCCAGTCCCAGCTGGCTCTGAAACTGGGGTAAAGGCCCCATCGCCTGCCAAAACTTTTATCTAGTCAGGGAGTCCATAGTGGACCTGCTCAGACATGCTGAAGAAACAGTGGCAGCCATTAGCAGCAGAAGAGGCTCCTARTGAGACGTGCTGAGTAGACACTCTGGAAGATGCTCTTGGAGACACATGAGGGAGAGATTTCAGGTTGTATGAGATGTACACAAGGGAGAACCCAAAAGTTTCGAGAAGAGAGAAACTGAAGGAGGCACCCARGGGACCCAGCGGTCCTACCCTGGGCTGCACAAAGCATAGCCAGAGCCTCTATGCTGACCCACTTGCCTTTCCTCCCAGACTCTGCTGTCTCTCCTGTGGGATATAGAGGTCATGTAATTTATAAAACTTCACATATATCTGTGATTAAAGCGTTTTTGTATCCAAGTCCATTCAGTCTCCACGCTGTGTATGTGGTCTTAAACCGTGATAGTACATGTTTGAATAAGAGATAATAATAATTTCTCAGGGTAGTTAAGGGCACTTCTGTCATATGCTGTTGGACAGGAAAGTATTAAAAGCCTTCAGACTAAGCAGTTGGTCAACATTAGATACCTCCTGTGATAAATGGTGGCTTGTTAAAACATACTGAATAATGGGGAAGGAGAGAGGTGAGCAGAACTGAAAATTACCAGCAGCAAGGTGGTCATAGGTGGACAGGATTTCATAGCATCAGTGAAGTTAGTTTAAAGGGAGGGGTAATGACAATGTGAATGAAAACAAAAATGTTGAAGTAGCTTTCCTAACAGACTGCAACAGACCTGAAGGAAGAGAGATTGTGGTGGTAGATTTCAAATTATCTATAAGCATTTGCGTCTTGAAGACATACTTAGCTGGCTGTTTATGTATTAATTCTTGCTGTGTTGCTTATGAGAAGAGAAAGTAAATTCAAAGCTTTGGTACAGTTTCATGCAGGTTGCTGCAAAATCATAATTATGATGACACTTTATAATTTGTTGATGTTTTCCAATCCCCTTCACCTAAAGTATAGATTCTAGCACAGTGAGCCCTGGTGGTTTATGCCTACAGCTCCATATTAAGGGGTACTTTGTTTTATTTTTCTCATAAGGTGAGCTCTGGTGAAAGGTGAACAATTTTGTAGTCTTGGTTGAGGCCCCAGTAACCCACACAAGTGTAGAACAGCATGTAGGAACAAAGTTTCAGTTGTCCCAGGAATCCATATATTCCATAGTTTAAGCAGTTGWAATAACTTGTAGTTGCTCTGTTGTTGGCATCATTAAAGTTACTTTGCTTAAAAGAATGTGTAGTATTTAAAGGGTAGATTGTTTGCAAACATTCATATTTCCTATTTGTACACTTTATAAGCAGAAGATGCCACTACTACTTCAGACATTCTTTGAGCTTCAAGACACTTTATACTGCTGACAAAATCTCATGGTACATTTGTCATTGTTGGGTGGCTATTGGAAAAGAAAGTGGAAGACAAAATGACACCAAAGCATTTGTTATAGTATCATTAGACAAAAAATCAGTGTAGAGTGAGGAGTATAAAAACTGCCTTTGAGTTTATACTTTCTAAGAAAAATTGTATATGCATGTCCATTTGTACAAGTGGTGTTACACGCACACTGGACAAAGTTTGAAAGATAAGAACTTTAATCATATCMAGATATATACAAACATGGATCTTGGACTTTTGTTGCAAGATTTGGCTTTTGACCTTAATTGACTGAAAAGATTCAGTTTATAGTCATCCAAGGAGAGGAAATGACAAGGCTGTGGTAGAAGATGCTGTCAAATCTCTTGGATTGTATTAATACTAAAGACCATTTTAGAACTAAAWAGTCTACCTAACTTGTTGGTTGTATGTAGTTCTTCTTTAATTTGCAAAATGTATGATTTGAACAATGCTATGAATTAATCTAAAACAATTTCTTTTTTGTATTCTAGGTAAGAGAATATCAGGTTTCTCACTATAATCAGACTACATTAAGGTAACAGATTTCAGGTATCTGAAGCCTATGATGGGACTATAATTGTGTGTGCATGTATRTGGACATCAGATTCTCTTGCATGTGAAAAATGCCTGAATCAGTAATAGATTTGATTTCCAAAGGAAAAGTAGCCACCTTTAGCAAATCTGTAGCAAACCTTGAAAATCTAATAGAAAGAATTATGTTCTGTGCTACAGTCTCATTAGGTTATGTTCTACTTTTCTTCTGTGAAAACTATTTAATTCATGTTGTTACCATACTGGATGTATTTTCTATCTCTATGTTTGCAAACTAATACTGAGACAACAATACGGTCACTTTGTGAAGTGATTTAAAAAAATAAAGAAAAAAGGGAAAAAAATAAGTTTCATGCAAATAGTAAAAAAGTATGGAGTGGTATAGGTAGTTCACAATATTAAAATAGAAAGATTCTGAAATACCAGTGTTCCAGAAGGATACATTACACTCGCTCCTGCTTGTAGATAATATATGTAGGCCAATATTTTGCTAAAAAGTAGAATTGGCACAGCTTGCAATGCTGTGTAGACTAATGTGTTCAAGCATCCAAAATATTTATATTGCCACAAGTTAGAGTCTACTAAGTCTCAAAAAAAACCCACAAAAAACAGTTAAAAAAAGAAATTATCAGATTCTTTCTCGTGTTCCTTAGTGTTTTCTGTGCTAAAACAGGTCTTCATCCAGCTTGGGTTTTTTCTTCAACTATAAGTTAATATTGAATATGGACAACTTTAAAAAAAAAAAAAAAAAAAGTAGGTTTCCTCTTACATCCTTGGTGTTACGTAAGATTTATGGATATGACTCCTGTAAGAGTCTTGTACTTTGAATAGACAACGGAACCTCATTTATCAACCTGGTTATTGAAGTAAAATACAATGGATTCCTTGTGGTTAAGCAGTCAGCAGTAGTTTCAGCCAAGATTCAGTACTAGAATGTCTGTCACCTACATATGTATAAGATTTTCCTGGAAAATTTAATTAAAATTGATACCTATTTTCCCCTCACAAATAATCTGCAGTTTTGCAGTCCTCGATGTGGTAGTTTTTCAGCAAGAGTAGTGTAGCATCTTGAAAACAATCGGAACATTTATAGAAGTCTTTCTTTCATTGATTGCATCCTATCTTTAAAATACAACTTTAAAAAGAATGGTAGTGCTGGTGTATCCTTGATAATGGTGTATTCACACTTCAGCAGCTGAGATTTTTTATTGCCAGTGTCTGGACTGTTGGATACATAAAATCCTACAGCTACAGAAAGGCAAGTAAACAGCATAAATCCTTTACCGCTAGACAGAATGCTGTAATGAATCTAAACGGCTTTTTAAAGGTAGAGTTTGGTCAGATGTCCAGAGAGATTTCAAGATTATTTAGCTAAAGTAGAAATCACCCAAAGTATTTTCATGAATAACACTGGGATGGGTGTGTCTTTCCTTGTCCAGCTGCATTTTGAATGCCTTGTCAGTGCCATTAGATCAGCATAAGATTGATAGTTATTTGATATAGCAACATCTGTTGTTCTGTGATGTACTTCCAGCAGATGCTCTTACTTTAAATGTAATATGCTATTTTTTTTAATCTTGGAGCATGTTACCTGTAGCAGATGAATGGTAGTAAAGTTGCAATGCAGGTTTTGAAACCATGAATTGTGTATCTCTGGTCAAATTGATATCTGCAGATTGTGTAGAACATCGTTAAGTTTAATAAGGATGGCAGTTGGAACAGTTTCTGATTTATTCCACAAATTGGCATACAGAATTCTTCTGACTATAGGGCAATTTGTGCTTTTTTTTYYYCCCCCCCCTCTCCTCTCTCTTCTTCCATCTCTCCCTGCCCCCAGTAGCCATCCTTTTTTGTTCCTGGTGAATTAATGAAACTGCATGGACGTGTATCTCATCAGAACTAGAAGACTGTTCCCAAAATTTGTCACTGTGTTTTTACCTGTCACACCATATGAAGAGTTGTAATGAGAAAAATGTCCAGTGATGAAATCTGTAACTTAATTGACTTTGCATGTATGGCATGCTGGCAAATGGTTTAGACAAAGATAATTTTAAGACAGTCAGTGTTTCCTACTTTTATATAAGTGCATGATAGTATTTAAGGTAAATAAAATGGTATATTTCTAGTCAAAGGAAAGTTTATGGTAAAAAATATTCCTTTTCTAGCAGGAATATTAAAACCAGAATATTGTACAATGCAATGCTCTTAAATATGTTTACACAGCAGGCATTCCGTGTTTCTTGGTATTAAGAAGTCCACTTGTAAGTACCATTTCCTTCTTTCAGGGAGTGGCACGCTATTACTTGTAYGCAAATCCTGGTTTCTGTTACAAAGCTACAGCAGTCAAGAGAATCTCATCTAATGACAGCATCTGCTGAACGCTGTTAAAATTCTTCATACAAACACAGGCAAAAAATTTGGGTAGCTGTGGATGTTTGCTTGCATATTGCTGGCTATTTAACCAGTATGCAATCTGAAGTTACTTTTCTGTTTACATTTTTTAATAACTGAAAGAATGTTTAGCATTAATAACTCTGCATGTTTATGTTTACACAGGGAGTTATATAAGGCAATGTAGCCTTTTCCTGTCTCTGTCTTCACTCTGAAGTCTCAAGTCAGTATGTTCGCAATACCTGTTTTGAGAATTTTATCTATCTTGGGGTTCTCTGGAGAAGTAGAAGATTCTGGAATGTCTTTGACTGTGGGAGAGCTCAGTCCAGGCTTCATGTGGGGATTTCTTTSATGCACATTAACTCTGCTTCTCTGTCAAGTACCTATGCATTTTAAGTAATAAGGTCTAGCTTCTTGGGCTAAATAATGGTCTACCATACCTATTGTCGTGGTTTAACCCCAGCTGGCAACTAAGCACCACACAGCTGCTCACTCACTCCCCCCCAGTGGGATGGGGGGAGAGAATCGGAAGGGTAAAAGTGGGAAAACTCATGGGTTGAGATAAAAACAGTTTAATAATTGAAATAATATAATAATAAATTGTAATGAAAAGGAAAATAACARAGAGAGAGAAGTAAAACCCAAGAAAGACAAGTGATGCAGATGAAAACAATTGCTCACCACCAACTGAGCGATGCCCAGCCAGTCCCCAGGCAGCGGCCCCCTGGCCAACCTCCCCCCCAGTTTTATTGCTGAGCATGACATCATATGGTGTGGAATATCTCTTTGGTCAGTTGTGCACCCCCAGCCTACTCGCTGGTGGGGTGGTGTGAGAAGCAGAAAAGGCCTTGACTCTGTGTAAGCCCTGCTCAGTACTGCTTATTTTCGTTGATAATCCCTGTGTTATCAACACTGTTTCCAGCACAAATCCAAAACACAGCCCCGTACTAGCTACTGTGAAGAGAAATAACTCTATCCCAGCCAAAACCAGCACCCTATATTGAAAGAGACATTATCAAAGTTCTTAAGAGATATATGTCTTTGGGTCCATTAAGATTAATAGAGGTTTCTGAGCAGTTTGATGAAATAGCTAATCATAAACATATTAATGCAATATAGTGTTATATAAAGCTACATAATGCTTAAYTAGAACTACTCTGCATAATTTGTGACAAAAGCTATTATAATCCATTAGCCATAATTTCCAAGGCAATTTTCAGTCAGTTTTAAGTTGYGACAACAGTGTGTGCTGTAAATTATTATATGAATTGCAGAGATTCTTGGTATTTGTATCATCATCATGTACAGCTACAACGTTATAAGCAGCCTGTTTATATGAGGTTACATTAGGGCAAATTGGATTTTTGTCTCTGTATCTATTGTGAATGGAGGTATGGTCTCTTTGTGATAAAAACGGGTAGGGATAATGGATAATCCTTCCTTTTACTTCTGTATCCCTAGTCTAGGAAAAAATAATTGAACAGAAGACTTGCCTTTACCAGTAAAACGAAATGCCTTCAGTCTATGAGCTTTCTTGCCAGTGCGGGGATTAAATGAAATTTAGGACTGTAAGTAGATTTATCAGGTTAAAAGCATACTGATTTCCCACCCCGCCCCCCCGTAAACTGTCTAATGCCATGAATGAGGAGGGAGTTGTGCAGAAACACTAATATAAAATTAAGTTGTTAAAGCATGCACTTGTATTAAATATGCATGTGGAATCAAATAAAAGATTAAATGGAAAATATATTTTTTGCAAACTTTCTTTTTGTACTTTATTTTTCAAAATTTAACATTCTTGTATGATAGTTTGTGTGCATATTTCTTAAATCAATCTTCAAATCCAAGACTTTCCTACAATAGATGAACAATTAAAAAGGGAAGAACAAAGTTCTAAATTGCCTCTAATATCATGTACAATGAGAAAAAAATAATTACCTCCCTCAAAAGTATATTTAGTAATTATTATGTGGCTTTAATAAATAATTACTCCTTCCCTTATGCAATATAGGATCTTCTGCAGTTCTGATGTAAATAATATTATTAGGATATGAAAGTGAAAAAATATTTTTCACAGAATTCGAATGTTGTGCAGTTACTTATGCTGTGGCTTCCTATGCTGTAACGGGCAGCAATCTGAAATGATTTACCTACTCCTTAGATTTCTGGCAAAGTAACTCAAAATCCTCCTTCAGAATTCCTCCAAATGCAATGCCATGTTGCATTGTCCTTGATACGGGACACATTACTATCTCATATTTTAGCTTGTAATGACAGACCATAAAACCTTAATGCATGTACACACAAATCAATAGCAAGCTGAAGCAAAGCTCGTTTCTCTAGTAATCAAATTATTCAGTGGAAAAGCCAGTAAAATTACTCTACTGTTGTGATAATAATTAAAGAAAAATATATTACTTTGCAAATCATACAATTTTAGTAGAAATAAAGCTAGAAAGCTAAATCAAAACTGTTTTCATATCAATCAAACACCAATTAATTTTTAACTAGATTATTTGACAAATAATTAATAGCTTCAAAATTAAGCTGCTATTAATGCATTAAAAAGTAAATGCAAATACGTTGCTTTCCAGATCACAGCGTTTCAAACCAAAAAGGAAATTCTGGTAGAACGCAGTCAACTAACTTTTCCTCATCTGAGTCATTGAACTTTTCATCAGTGTTCTTTTTGTTCCCCTTGATTTGAGTATTCAAAAATTCCATTGCTGTCACCCAGTCATAAAACATACTTTTGGGKTTTTTTTTGCATACTTGGTTTGAAAAAGTTCAATGTATAAAAGAACAGTACTATAGTGTGTTCTAGCGCTCTTGCTACATTGAACAGCAGGTCGTCGTTAGTACGGTCCTGCATAGGTGACATTAGTAGTGAGGGCTCGGATCTCAGATGAAACTGTTCAAGCCAAACATGTAATGTGGGTACATGTGATGGTGGTTGCTAGCCCATGTTAAAGTCTGTGCCTGCACGCTTTGTTGCTGGTTAAGGATCATTTGAGAAGGCATAATCACATTAACACCACACATTAATTCAACTGTGTGGATGTTCCCTTGAGGTCAACCATGTTGACTCCCTCCATGTAAGTCAATAATATAACTTACTTATTCCTATGGGTATTCATTCCATTCTAAAAATCCTGATACCCAAGTTCCCTACACATTAGTAAYGAGAAATTCTTTCTGTGGCATGCTTTATTTTCTTCTATGAAAATACTTTTGAAGTAGTGGAAGAGAAAGTCTAGATTTGTTTTGTCCACTTACATATTTATTAAAAAAACAAAAAGGCACTGACATTTATTGTCTCCTTCTGACCTATTACTAAGTCATTGCCAAATGCCTGGCACTGGATAGACATACAGATATTAGAACTTTGGTAGGAATCCAAAAATAAGTATCTCCCTATGTGTCTATAGGTTACAAGAAGACACTTTAGTTAAATGAATATTTTCTTATTTTTGTTTTTGTAGCTGCTCTGTATTCAATTAATGCTAACCCATCATCGTCTTACGCTTCTTCATCTTGCCACTAAATGTTTTGCCTGCCTTCCTATGAAACTTGCAGTGAAGGAGGACTTAATGAATGAGTTCGATTTTTAACTATAAGCTTATGTCTCTTTATAATGAATGAAGCTTAAATTCATGCCTAAATATAAATACACAGTTAAGATCTGTTCCCTCAAAGGAATTTGTTTTATTTTTTCGTAAGTCCTTAATTGCTTACTCTTGGTAGCAGTAAGTGTTGATATAGCCATTTAGAGAATGCCAAGTTCAGTGAAGTTCCCACCATTATTTGGGATTTTTGGTGCTAGATAATTTGTGGATGAATACAGAAAATACTTTAGCAGTATTGTCTGTGGACATTTTTCTTGACAATGGTTACTGTTCATGTGGAAGATGAGTTGGAGAATAGAATGAGTTGCAAACAAATAAGTGAATTAAATGCTGTAAGAGATCCAACCCATAACTTTTTAATTTTATACTTCAGTACGCAAGTCCACATACCCAGAGCTTTTGTTCCAGAATATTTTTGCTATTTTTGTTGAATAATTGGCCAAATATTTCAGTTATTGACCTGAAATATGTCAGGCTCCAGGAAAATCTTTCAGAAATCCTTGTACTGTTAGAAGAAAATCTGGTGAGTTAATTGATTGCCATATTACCACTTGTAGTAGTAAAAGTGATTTTTTTTTTTTTTTCTTTTCTTTTTTTCTTTCTTCTCTTATGTCCTGCTTTAAAAGTCACAGGAATACTCACTGCTGAAAACTCTTCTGCAAAATGCTATTCATTTCTCTTTGGAAAGAATTCTAAAAAGAGTTCAGTCTTGGCATGACATGAAATACCAAGGAGTTGGAACTTGGAAGGTGGCAACTGTTCCTTAAAAGGAAAAATATGCATTGGGAATTAATAGCAAATGTTCCACMTTATGGTGCAAAAAAGGCAAAATAGTTCCACCCTCTATTCACCTTTCTTCATTAAGTATTCTTCATTGGTATTTGCAAAGCAGGATGATCCTGACACTGTGCGGCAGGCAGCACCGAGAAAGGAGTGAATGAAAGTTCCTCAATGATTTTCAATTAATCTGTCTAATTACCTTTCACTGCATCGCAGAGGCAACATCAAACTTGTGAGGGAAAACTCTTCAAGAAATATCCAGGTTTCTCCTGTTGTATTTTGCATTCTTCATGTGGGCTCTGCTGCAACAATTCATTTTAAGGTACACTTAATCCCATTAAAGTAAGTCCTTGAAGTCGTAGAAGACCTGAGACTGTTTAGGCTTAACCTGTTTTGATGCTCACTGAATGGATGGAGGTACATACTGAAGAGCTTTCCTGAAATGAGGTCTAGTAATGGATGGAATTAAAACCTTTGCTTTATGAGTTATGAGCTTCAGTAGGTCAATATAAGATCATAGAATCACAGAATCATAGAATATCTCAAGTTGGAAAGGACCCATAAGGATCACTGAGTCCAACTCCCTGCTCCTTCCAGGTGTCATCCTATCTGCTTCTCCTCTTATCCTCCCAGAGGGTAAGTCTCTGGAAGATGAGGCAGTCTGGCATTGAGCTGCCACATTTTAAATTCAACCACCAAWAATTTAAGTTTACATTTTTACAGTAGACTTCTTGAATCACTAGAAATTATGAGGTAGAGTTTTTAGAGAGGCCGTACTATCTATTCCAGGTTTGTCCACATTTAGTTTTTATGGCTACATGTAAAACCTCACATAACAGTCATTGGCTAATATGTCTGTAGATATGTTATCTATGCTTTATCTTTTTATATAATTCTACAACCTTAATTAATATCTCCTGTTTTAGAGACAGCTCATAAAATTTTATTTCTTCCTTTCTATTTCTTTGGCCCTCACTGTTCTCACATGAATCCAGCAGATATTTGCCTATTGCATCCTTAAATCTTCTTCTATCATTTTAATTTTGCTGTGATTTGATTTAGTAATAACAGGTAGAAGCAAAGTAAGGTTTTTGATAATGATGGAAACTGTCAGAGGCTGAAAGCTATTCACAGTAAACACAATGGCACATTCTGTGATATTCAGAAAAAGTTAGAAGAGGGTTARTATATAACCCTGTAATCAGAGATCCTTCTCTTTATCATTACCTTGCCTTATCTGAATATTTAGCTATTTTTACACTATTTTTGAAAATTAATTTTATAGGTGAGTAAAAAAAAAAACTGTGCCAGAGATTTGTTTTCTCCTGAGTGATGTATTTAGATCCACATTTGTCCCCATGTGTAAAGTGTTTGTTTTGCCCCACATGTTTTCATTCTCTTACTTCTAAGCATGTTTGCACAGGCACATATGGAATCCAAATGACAATAATCTGTGTAAAGAAAGTACACCAAAATACCTCAGGTGCTCTATTTAGATAGAATATGCACCTAAATGGATTTAGATGTAATATGCACTTTGGCAAAGTGCCATGAGTTTCAGACTTAACTGTAGGAAGAATCAGCAATGAAAAATAGCCAAAGTTGGAGAAGGCAAAGAAATAGAGATTGTCTTTTTGTGCATGCTGAATTTGGAAGGACATTTCAGTATAATATGTGATTTTATTTGAAATGCAGAATGCTGCAAACCAGCGTGTTCTGTTAACTGTTAGTGTTACTAATACAAGCTCTTTATGTGGCATCTTCTGTCCTCTGTATTTGGTTCAGTGGTGTACACATAGATGCAGGGAAGTCTACTTGGGAATCTCCCACCCAGCCGACTGGTCACCCATCACGCCGTACCTTGCACTTCCATGCTCAACAATCACCTAATTTCCCATTAGAAACTAAGGACGGTGCCAGATCCATAGTCACGTTAGGAAAACAGCTCTGCAGCAGCATTTGCCCCTGTGTCTGACTGATTTGTAAAGTAGTGTCTCAGAGGCCCCAGTCTCCCAAGAGCGTTCAACTCCCCATGGCATAGACTACTCTCTGCTTTTCCTCAGAGACCCCAAAATTCCCATTTTTTCTTTCCTCCTTAGCTTCCTTGGTGTAGAAGATGAACCTGTGCCAAAACCTGGAGGATTTGCTAAATCCACAGCTGTCTTAAAAGGGGGATTGAGCCTTTGGGAACAGTAGGAGACCTGAGTATGCAAGTCTGTCGAAAGAATAATGTTCTTTTTAAACAGCTATATATACATGATAATATGAAAATTTGCTCTGTCATACGCACTTACATTTGTGTATGTAAGTGTGTCATATGTGTCGTACATACTTAAATTACATAACTGGCTGTTGTCCCTTAGGGTGCTGCTTAAAATGTTAATAAACCTTTTCATTTAAAAGCTTTTGAGAGAACAAGTCATAGTTTAAGTAGTATGTTTAATTAAATGACAACTTTGTTACCTTTGCGAGGTCTCTTAATTCAATATAAAATCTTAAACACTATTTGTTGTTCAGTTTACACACTTGTATATTTGTACAAAAAATCCTGGAAGATTTTTTGAGTGCTATTGCTTCTACCCAAAGTGCATATCATAAACAAGTGCAGAAGGCCAAAATCCCATTTAGTGTTAATTGGCACAGCTTAAGTGAAGCTAGAGAATGAGTGGCACAGCACCAGATATGGCCAAACCATTCTAACGAAGCAACTTGTTTTCAAGTGATCTGCATAAGGAAATGCATGTGTCGCTTGTCTTACTATACATTCAGTATTGCTGATGTTTTAAACTTTTCATTTAAAATTAAATTGGGTATTATGAACTTCAGGTCACTGATCAGTAGGCAAAAATGCAGCTCCTTAATTTATTGCCCTGAACATGAAGTATACACAGGATTCTTCTGATGCTCCTTTATTGTATTTTATTTAATAAACAATGAGGGAGATGGTTACATGCTATGAATCTATAAAACTGCAGGGTTCACTGGGAAGCTATCTGCATCTTTAGTGTTTCTCAGTTGAGATTATTACCTATAATTTATGATTTATTAAAATAGTGGACAATTACAAGATAAGTATATATTAAGAAGAAAACTGGACTATATTTTCTGAGAAGTTGTAAAGGATTTAGGTCATTCTTGTTTGCAGATATGTAAGAAGAAATGAACTTAAAGATCCTAAATTACTGGGACTTGCCATTGAGTACCTGGTGGCTAAGTGCCTGTGACGAAGCATTTATTATTTCCACCCCCCCCCCCAAGGTAAAGCCTGATAAAAAATGGAGTGAAGTTCATTAAACTCCCTTAATGAGTTTTCAAGTTTTTATTTTCAAGTTTCTCTTGAAAATAATAGAAAATATGATGTATCCTGAATAAATTATAGAAACATCTTCGATTTATAGAAACAAGATTTGCTTGAATCAGAGGTTTCACTGGAGTCATTTTTTCATTATTAAAATCAGTGAAGACTTCAAGAGTTGGCTGATAATGTGTTTTTTTTACTAAATACCTTTGTTTGGCTTTAACAGAGGTCAACTGTCTTGTCATTCTGGTTTTCTGACTTGTTTGTTGTTGATGTTGCTTTGCATCTGTGACCTAAGGAACAGCCTTCAATTTCTGGAAATACTGAAGAAATCAATTACTCATATGCAGAGCATTTAATGCATTGCATGTCCAAGCTTTGGCAGTAGAACTTTTAGTGGTTTACAAAGAAAAGAAGTTTTATACCACTTTTTATACCACTCCTTTTACTGCCATTTTCTTTCTTTGGTTATGAAGTGTCCATGTGCACATGCAGAAGCACACAGACGTTTGCTCATCTGTGTTTTATTGGTCAGACTCTGTCTGCTCCTTTGACAAATACTGACCTAAACCTGGAAAAGTGGCATTGTACAAGAAGCTGGATACTCTGTCCTACTCTGAAGTGTGCATGTAAATTCAAGAACTCCTTTTTGGCACAACTGAATACTTTGCTTTTTCTGTAACATTGAGCTCTCATCCATTAAGTCATTTATTTCTGTGTTAATGCTGGCATCAGGTGTTAATGATAAAAGCAAACTGAAAGTGAGCAATCAAAGAAACAGAGGTGCATGTAGCTTAAGCAGAAACTTTGTTCTCTGGAAAAATTATGTGACTTTGTAAGCTATATTTAGCATGTCTGTTGAGTAAAACAAAATTACTTCTGTAGTGAAAAGTCCTCTAATGGAAATGAATGTTGTTTGTTCTTAAGGGCTCTTTGTTTTTCATTGTTACTCTAGACTACTTCCTGAAGTATCCAGAATACGTGGTACTTAGGAGCACCCTCTGTGTGCATGTCTGTTACCATGGGCAAGAAGGAAAGATGAGTTTGCTTAATAAGGATATTTACTTCATTTTCTCAGTGAGGCTTTTCTGTTGAAGAAGGTGTTGGAGGTGGAGCTGTTCAGACCTTGACAGGTTATATATCCCCTCAGCTCCCATTCAGTTAATGGAAAGGAACTCTTAACAATATTTTGGTTTGAGAATCTTCACAAGAAGAGGTGACAGAAGCTGGGGCTATTATCCAGCTTATCCTGTCTGTAATCTTTTATCTCATCTACCTATCAAGCGCAGATTCAGTGTCTCATCATTCCCCTTGGTGCATGCTACTGACCCACAGGGTCTGCTTCAGTCCTGATATGGGTCAATCAGTCATGRGATGGATTGCTGACTGCACTGCAGGAGCTTAAAATGTTTCCCAGGGTTCATTGGTATCGTCGGTAGGATGAGAGAAAGGAGGCAGGGGAAGTCTAAGGTAACATACATTAGTGCAGAATTTCACTCAAAGGGATATTTTAATTTAAATACCTCTATTAAGAGTTTAATAGAGTTGTAGCTTCTATCCCCGCTGTGCTGACATGTAGCTGTTTTTCTCCCCCTGTCCTTACTGTTTACACTCACTTCTTTCCACCAAATGTCTTTTTCCTTAGGATTAATAGAGATACACTTGAGTTGCTGCATATCTCTTGTAGGAATTAAAATCATAGTAGGAAATATTTTTGCTTTCATAAGCAAGTGTGTGCAATAGTGATGCTTAAAAATTAAAGAGGAATTTGAACTCTTCAAGGACAAGTCTGTGAGAGCAAGYGGTATGCAAAGTTGTGAGTACTTGTAGGAGTAGGATGGAAGCAGTAAAGACACAGGCAAAGAATAAACATTCCTCATACCTCCTTGAAGATAGAGCCAGTCATCCCTCAGTGAAAAGAAACCTGAAATGAAATTGAGCTTCACTGTAGAAGAGATAGCTGAAATAATAGGCAGTGCAGAAAATGCAACTTGGAGGTAAGAGTGAGATTGCATGAAAATGTAGAGGCAGATGTTGACAGAGGCATATAAATTCTATGAAAGAAGTAGAAAAGACCTAGTAAAGAAACCTGRCAGTGTCACAGAAACACTTGTAACATTACTGTAAGTGACTTAAAAGAATTCTTCAAATTAGTATTTCCTGATAGGTTCATGCTTTCTCACAACCAAATCTAAGATTCCTAYTGTATTCAGGAAAAAGTTTTCCATATGCTCCTTGTAAATAGCAATGATTTCTGCATTAAAGAAATACTGATTCTATCCTTAGCTTCCCCTCCAAGCAGAAACCATCTGTAAGACCCCAAGCATTAACTGGCAGTCTGGCTCAAATGGATAAGCAAATTCCTCAGTACTAGTACACTCAGTTACTATTTTCAAAGTTTATTTTAACTGTTGAATAATCTCATACATATGTGTGTGTGCATACGTACATTTATGCTTATACATAACGCTCATAGATTACCCTTAAAAAGCAGTTCTGTGTGGGAGACTGATTTTGGTCCCGTTCTTGTAACCATTCTTGAGAGAGGGTGTGTTACTCTTTGCACTAATGGTTACACTCAGAAGCAAGCATGGGATTCAACTTCCAAGTGCCTTTCCTAGTGTATCTAGACAAAATCTGAACAATTATAAAAGAATGGCAGGCTGGCATAGGGGATTCGGAGTCATTTGCTCCTGCGCTGGCCTATGTGTCTATGTAACGGTGCACTATGATCAGGTAGATTATAGAATGGAGTAAGGGGTTATTAGATGTTTGCCAGTCCTCTGCCTCTTTTGAGACAGGATGTCAAATGTATATCCTTAAGGAGAACATATTCATGCTGTAAGTTTGGTGAGCCTTCATACTACTAAGCCAGTGGTGCCCCTGGCATACTGAGAAATAGGACCTACAGGCTAAAGTCCTCTTTGCCACCAGGAGGGAAATGAGGGTTGCTCCTCTTTTAAGCGGAGGATTAGAGGGCTGGGTTGTAATATAGACTCAGGTCTTACACTCTATGCTAACAGGCTGCTTAAAAGTATGCACAAGGAGTGGTGCGTGCAGTTGCTACTGGGGGA
Organism: Oceanodroma leucorhoa; assembly: GCA_030449065.1. Classification (NCBI taxonomy): domain Eukaryota; kingdom Metazoa; phylum Chordata; class Aves; order Procellariiformes; genus Oceanodroma; species Oceanodroma leucorhoa. Next base: position 16,925,047 of record JASVER010000012.1, read on the forward strand.
AGTGAAAAAAATAGGGAATTTGTTTTCAGATCTACAAGTGATGTTGAAAGTCCAGGTTTCCTGCAGGTAGCCTGCAGCTGTAAGCACTGCCTACTGTTCCTCTGCCTAAAGCTTGCCTTTTTTTTTTTTTTTTTTTTTTTTTTTTTTTTTTTTCCTTTCTGTAGAATTTGATAGCTCTTTACTCAACTTTTCTTTTTCTTTCTGATGATAGAATTTTGACTTTTTATAAGTTATGCACCTATGTGAACTAAAATACTGATAATTCTTGAATCCCCTGTGCAAAGCCAAACCTGTGCAGTTAGTACTATAGCCCAGCTCCAGCTGGCTAAAATTGCTGTATTTATGTTAATTCATACCATATGTTAGAGTTCCTATTTTCCAGGTTTATGTTGCATCTTTAAAAGGTTCTAGCTCTCTTCAGTTCATAAATAAAAGACTGTCCTTTCTGTTCTAGACAGGAGCACCAGTTACAAAATAAAGCAGCTGAATCCCATCACACTGTAAATCAATTGTAGGCAAATAATTTTTCAGTTATTAACTAACCAAATCAGCTTATTTTGTTTCACTGTATTGTTGTATACACTGGCAACATCGTTAAATAGGAATTAGCCTGTAGCCTTGAAACATTTGTAAGTGCTACTTTCCTGGGGTATTTTTTTTAATGCAGCCTAGGCAGTGTTTTATTCTTTATTCTTATCAGTCCTGGTAGATCTCTTAATTTGCCATCTCTTTTCTTTTCTATATGTCATTCTATATATGACAGCTCCACGTCATGGTTGCCTTACATTTCAGTAAGGCTATAGAACTGCAAAGAGGCCAAGGGGTAAGATCCTGTCCCCTCCACCAGGTTTTCATTGATCTCCATGGCATTCCATGTGTGAATAAGGATCTGCCTAACTGCTTTTACAGAATCAGTCCTGGAGTTTACCCTTGGAATATAATTTGGGCGCTGTAAGCAAATTTCCCTTTTTTAGAAGGACAGATGAGAGGCTGCCTTTGCAGCTGATATATAAGCAGCTCTGTAGGTCCCCTACAGAATGTTGCAGTGTGGTATCTTACATGCTGTGATCCACAGAGGGGGTAAGCATTATCACTTCCTCAATCTAAACTGCTGTATAAATTAGCCAGGGTTTCAGGGTTTTAAAAGCTGTCTCTGTGATGGGTGTGTGTGTATATATACACACACGTTAAAAAATGTAAGAAATGCAGTTCATTATGTCCTCTGTTATTTGGAGTTCCTTTTGTATTTACAGACTCTTTCATTTTATATGCAAATGACTCATACTTTAGAAAAGGAATATATTAATTTGGTTAATTTCTTACCTTATTTAAATCTTATGAAATGTCACCTGCCACTCAATCTACACAGCAGTTATAGCAAAACAACAAACATTATAAAGAGGTGAAGCATTAAATTTTTCCTAATCACAAGGCAGATATGACAGGACTCAGTTTATGCACACAGACATTGCTGAGTGTGCTGAAAATATGGAGATATTTTTTCTCCCTTCACAAAACTCATTAGAATAAAACCTTTGGTTTTAAATGTGTAGCTGAAAATGTTTGTTCCTGTGTCACGGAAAACAAACAGAGTTCTATAAATTTTCTGGTGAGACTGTGAAGTAGATTTGATTTTTTTTTTATAGATAGAAGCAAAATATAAATGAAGTACAGAATATCTTGAAAGACTGGTTTGTTGGTGGTTTTTTTTTAAGGGTATGCTTTGCTGTGGGCTTTTAGAAATTTTGTTTCTGAAGCCTGATGTCTGTTGAGAAGAAATGGATTTCTTCATGCCTTCATTACATAGAGAAGTAAAGTATTGTATCCTCATGTGTTCCCTGGGGCATCCAGTGGGTAGCCTGTCAGTTCCATTACTACAAGAAGGCTTCTCCCAGCTGTCATTAGCCAACCCTCATCCTTTGTTGTAGAACGTCTATTTGAAACCTGTTGAATTTATGTTCTTTCACAGAAAAGAAGGTTATTTTTAAGTGTTAGTCCAGTATTTAGGGCTTAAAGATCTAGTCTCAGTTTATCATACTCATTTGAGACTGGGCAGATAAACTATTCTATGCCAAAGCTTTGCTTACTATGACATAGATGATTACAGCCTTCCTAGGAATTTTGTGAAACATAATGATTTTTAATGTTTTCAAATTAGTTTGCTTTCTTCTAATGCGAATGATGTACAATTCTAGTATAACAGTATTATTATTGTGATTGGTTCTTTACTCCGTTGGAGGCTTGCAAATAGAGTTCTTATGGTGTTAGGCCTCACTACTGTGTCCTGTTGAAGACATTTGCATCTCCAAATGTTTTCTGAGACTGGCAAAGCACAACATGAATTAGCATTTAAGCTTCATAAGTACATATATAGATATATGGTGTGCTACATCTATAATGTATGTTTTGCTCATTATTCCTTTACGGATTTCTGACCACATATAAAACATAAGTGCTGACTGAAATATTTTCCATTCTTTTTGAGAAAGTGATTCTAGGTTTATGAGTGCTTTGTGCGTTATTTTTTTCTGGAACAATTTACTTATATCATGGAAACTATGATACAGGTTTGAGTAACTTTGGGTAGAAAAGATGTAATATTTTTTTAGTTGCGTTTGAAAAAGTACATTTCAAAAACCATTCCATATAAGAGTAATGTCTACCTAGATTAATAGTTTTATTATTAATGGCTTTAGACTATATTAGATCATTTAATTGATGTTTATAAATAGCTTCCTTCCCTGTGGTTATGAAATATAACATTTACCAAACTTCTTCTTCGATGGAATTTACATATGGCACATCATGATGATTAAAAGCCAGCCATCTTTTCACAGCATGGCAAGAAATAGGATTTGATTTATCTTTGTTGCTYGCCTACCACTTGCTGTGACTGTACTTTTGAAATTTTAATATTCTCATTTCTCAAAAGGAGTTTGTTATGTAAAATATCATGTAAATATCCTTTATGCTCTGTTTTGTCTTTATGTGTAAAAAATAGTAATTTTAATGTGATGAGCAAATAAAGCAGAAAGGTGGAATGAAAACTCTTCTTAGCTAAACAGATTTTTGTCAAAAGAAGCGTGTTTCTACTTAAAAATCTGAAAGAATTTAAATACAGTGTAATGTGAACAGTGTGTATTGAGTCCCTTTCATAAGAACTGTTTAGCAACTGATGAATGAATAGCTGGAAATGTGTCATTTCTAGATTTCTGTTCCTAACCTCTTATAGATTAGTGCAAGCACAGTACGGTTTTCTAAGACAAAGGCCAGAGCACAAGCCTGTTGCATGTGGGCAGGCAGATCTCTTCTCCTGCCTCCTTCCTCACGCTCCCCTCTCGCAGCTGCCTCCCCAGTAGCAAATACGGCGCAAGGTCCAGACCTCAGGCTAGCCAGGCTGGGGTGTGATAATCTTTACGGGATGGGGATGCAACAGCATGTGTCTGCGATGACAAACCACATTTTGAAAGAGTAGGGATTGTGTATWCCTGTGGCATCTGCTCAGACTTTAACACTCTCCCTTTTAATGCTGGCCTTCTCGACACAAGAGATTTGATCAAGGTGTTCTTCAAAATTCTCTGCCGTGCTGGGGAAGTCTAGCATAAAACTGTTGTCTATCACCTTCTAATCCTTTTTAAGCAATTAAGCACCTGCTGATTTACTGAGGTTACACTAGGATTTTTACTTTGATTTTTCTCCATATTTTAGCTTAGTTCTTTTTTTCTGTTGTTCGGTTCAACAAGGGAGCTAAAACTAATTTGACTGTCCTCCTTTCCCCTCCTTGTGAGACCACCTGTGCCTACTAAACACCTGCTTCTTAGTAGAATGAAAATAAAGACAAATTAAATGTACTCAGTGCTGTGGTTTAGAAAACTGAATACAAAACTAAGTACCAAATTCAAATAAAATATTGTCTAAAACCACACACAACAGAGAGAATTAACTAACACCTGTACCAAAGGTTTGAAACAGGAGGTGCACAGTACGTGGTTCATATCAAATACAACAAACCCACAGATAGATTGGGATTTTTTTTTTTTTAATTGGGTGGTGTTTTTTTAAAAGCCCCATTTCCCTTGCCAATGTGTCTACCTCCTAAAAAACTTGCAAGGCATTTAATGTGCAGAGAAAGAAGGAATAAGTATACCAAGGCCAAATAAGGTATATATAACTCTGGCAGTTTGAACTGGTGAATGTGAAGAAATTACGTCCTCTGTACAAAACAATCCTACTTTGTTACACTGTTAGAAAATAAGAGGAAACAATCATATCCCTCTCCTAATGTTTAATAGAATACTTCATACACTTGCCAGTTTTCTTTGACAGTTTTTAGAAATGAGTATGTGAAAAAGAGTAATTATCGGTTCTAAAAATAACAGATAAAATCACTCCAGAAGTGGAGCCCTGCTGAGGCTGTAAAGTTGGTTAAGATAGGGTTTTTCTTGGAATGCTCTCAGGTCCTTCCCCATGAGATGTCGTATGTCCTTAAATCCTCTTGGATCTGAATGGTAAAAAGGATTAAATGTTCTGCAAGGCAGAGTAAATGACTTCCTGTCTCAGCAAGAATAAACATATAAAACTAGTGCAAAATGTATTTTTCTTGCTCTGTGTGTTGTTATAAATGCTATTTGTTGTGATAAACAATATATACAAGTAGGTTGTAACCACATTACCACGACTGAAACTTGTTTTGCTGCTATAGGAGAAAAAAAATGGGGATTAGGTAGGACTTCTTGGGATTTAGTTTATAAACTGTAAACTGTGGCAAATCTCCATTTAAATAATTCTGAAGGAAGCATGACACTCCTGAGTTTCGAATTCAAAGTTTCTCACTTGCTAGCTGGCTGTGGTGTTTCAAAAAAACTATTAAGCAACAGTCTTCTCTATCTTGAGTACAAAAGGCTTCCGATTTCTAACGTGGCGATTTCAGACACTCTGGATATTTTTTTTTCTTTATCGTTTCAATTACACTGCAGTATAGAAGTCAGTAATTAACCAAGAAAATATGAGATGAACTATTCAAATAATTAAACTAGTAGCTAGATTGCAATTTATTATTTGTCTTTAACAAACACTTTCAAATCTCAGTGAAGACTTCATCAAGCTGTTGTTTGTGTAATGGGAGATTATATCAGACAGGTGTCATTTAAATAATTTTCTCTATCCAAAGAATACACTATAAGGAAAACAAAACAGTATAAATGATTTATGGCTGATCTTTCACAGCCCCGAAAGAKTATTGTAACAAAGAGAAAAAGCATTTTTTTTGTCTCCGCTGTAGTTTTATAAGATGATTGTTAGGATGCTGAGCTGAAGAAAATCCAATTTCTGTGCAGGTATTTTAAAAGTTGTTATATAATGCTAATATTTAAGCTGGGATAAATATCTTTTTATTCCAATCATACAGTCATTTTTGTTGAAACATAAAAACCAGCTTATCTTTGTCTTGCAGAACAGAGTATAATTTGTATTTACCATTACTGAGGAATGCTGTAATTATACTTGTGAAGATTAAGAAGCTGATGAAAAATGAGGGGCCTTTTCATTGCACATGCCAGGTAGGGCATAGACTACACAACCGTGCTCATGTTGCTCCACTGCTGATCTCAGACATGCCCCGTTCCAATATAGAATTTCTGTGCCTGCTTGCTTGATCTTCTACTAAGCAGAAAGCATTGCTGCAGTGTGTCTGATAATTTTGTGCTTTTGTACATAGGAAACAATAAAGTATGTATGTGGTCTCACGATGGCAGGAATAGTAACAAACAGATGGCTTCAGTTTATCCCTACAGTGGGTACCCAATGAGCAGAAGTGAGTTACATTTTGCATTGTTCTCATAAATCTGTTTCACTGCACTTACTTAAGATGTGACTAGGTTCAGAATAACAGTAGCAAAACCTGTATAAAAAAAAGCTAAAAAAAAAAATACTTTTGTGTCTAGTTTTGAATTTGTTAAATGACTCTTAGATATGGGTGGTGTTTCTGAGAACATCTGTATAATGCTATTAAAATAAGAATATTGCCTAGCTTAGTCATAGTATGGATTCCTGGTAGCTGACAGCTATCCTGACACTTGAAGGTATCCCTCGTGTGTAACAAAATGTTTTTTTGTTTCATTGCTTTTCATTGGCATTGAAGCATTGAGTGTTCTGACCTTACAGATACTTGGTTCAATCTGAGATGCTTGGCTAAAATGAAGCTTGTTTAGCCGATGGCTCAGCTTCAAGGCAAATGCATGCCAAAAGGCCTAGTGCTCTAAGAAAATTTATAGCAGAGCACTTTGTACACACTAATTAAGCATTTAATGGTTGGGGGTCATCAAAACTCCTACAGTTTTCATTGTTTAACATACTTGTAAGACACTTAGAATTGTTAAAAAGGTAGGGAGGAAAGAAGAAATAGACTTATCCTGCTTTTTGAAGCATGTGAGATACTGTTACAGTTGGTAGCAATTGTTGCATCTAAATCAAGGTTGTCTCTACCAATTTGTTGTATGAGTTTTGTATTGCAGTTTTTGCAGTTTATGTGGACCAAAAACACACCTTATGTGCAAAGCAAGGATTTTATTGTTAGTCTAACTGAAATCTTAATAGTCTAATCAAATAGTTGTTATTATTTGAGCTCTGTTACATACCAATAAAGTAGAAGAACGGCATTGCAGAGAAAGTCTCAATAATAATACATTTTAAATTGTTATGTACACTTCCTAATATCTTCCTCTTTGCTCTGATGTTATACTTATGTCCCAGTTTCTCTCTGGGGCCTCGACAGCTTCAATTGTGCTCAAGCAGGAACGGAGGTAAGAGTGGGTTGCAATGAGTCATCAGTATCCTAAGTCCTTTACCAGGACGAGTATGTTATAAATGCTTTATTTCCTGCTCACTCTAGGGTTGCTTTAGGCTGATTTAACATCTTCTTGGAATACACTGTGCACCTTGCTCTTTCTTCACTGGTTTACAGTCCCACATTACATCCTAGATGGTATGTATTACAAACGTTGGATGCTTGTTCTTTTTTCTCTTATGATCCAGCTCCCAAGGTTGCATCCTTTAGTGATCAGTAATTGACTACTGAAGGTTTTTCTACAGTCCTGGGTCTTCCGTCTGTACTTTGACTCTGCTATCATTTCATGCTTGTACTCCTCTATGCTGCATTTTTATGCTAGATTCATAGATAGCTTGCTGTATGCAGAATAACAACTCGCTACTATTTTCCATTAGTTATAAAAATATATCAAAATTCTAATAACAGTGGGGTTTACACCACACCATTGTACAAAGCTAAGCCAAATCAGGTCAGGTAGGAGTTACCTGATAATTAGACAGTTGCTGTTACAGCTTATTATGCTAAAATAATGGTTTAGGCAAGCCTAAAACAAATCTAGACAAAAGCTGACGAGTCCCTGTCTTGAGGCCTTGCAGAGTTAGTACAAAGCTTGTGATCTGTTACTAGCAGTGGTGATGACTTTACTGGGTTACAGAGCTGCACAGCAGCTTAGTGACTTGAAACCAGTGTTGCCATTCAGTATTACTGTTTATATGATTTCCTCATGCAATCACATAATTAGATTTTTTCCTTCTCTCTGTTTGCAATTTTTGGTGGTGTTTTTCTACATTTGGAATTCTGGATTGTATTAGGATTGTTCCCATCCTATTCTGAAAATGCTAGATAGGAAGACAACCCAGGAATATGCCTGCTGTGTTTTAAATATTTTGGGGATAGGTTTGGTTTTGTTTTACCTTAAATTAATAGATTACCAGCTAAATCATGGTAGTGATACCTTGAAARGGTAGTCCCTCTGTGGAGCCTGAAAGAAATAATTGGATATTTGAGGTAGCCTTCACAGTGGTTTCAGTTGCCTCAAGCTGACTGTTAGTTGGGCTAGAGCCCTCCCCTTCCCCCCCCAAAACAGCCCAAAACCTCCCTCTGTGGAAATTTTCTAACATGCTTACAAAAATACCCAGACGGGATCCTAAAACCAGCTTTCACTAACACAGAGTTTAAGTTGCCCAATGATATCATATGCTTTTTCAGGATGTGTAGTTCAATAAAACTCAACATGAGGAGGAAATAAAAAGGCAAAGGCAATAGGTCCTTCCAACTTCAATTTTGTGCCTCTTGAAGTTAATAGAAAGTATCTGTGAGCAATTCAGCCACTTCTATGTGAGGCATTCCAGTACAGCATGGTGGGGGGAATTACAACAGCTTAGCGAAGCATGATGTGATATAAAACACCTGGGAGGGCTATGCCCTCAGGTTTAGTGCCTTGTATATGATCAGTATAAAAAGGTGTATGCCCCCTTCAGAGAGTTTTATTAGCTGCTTTGTGGATGTTGGACCAAGGGCTGAACCAGTTGTCATCTTAAGGGATTTCTTGCAATTAATCTGTATATTCTAGAGGTTTAATGCTTGATAAATGAAATTATAGATTTAGATGGATTATGTGCTTATGGGTAAGGAAACTGTAGAATGGGAAAAATACTTGGAAAATATCTTTGCTGTGGAGTAGGCTGGAAATGAAAGATGACTGAGGGAGGAATTTAACATAGAGGACGGCAAAAATAGAGGAATATTAAAATAATGAGTCCTAAAGAAAAAGTAATAGTGTTAGAATAAAATTTTACAGTACAGATATATAGGTGGTGAATGGTGATTTGTTGGTAATTTAGGAAATTGGTAAATTAGGAAAAAACAAAAGGGAGTACTTGTTCAGATTATTCAAAGTGAAACTGTTACAACTTGTTGCTATAGAGTATTGTGGATCGTCAAAATCTGGATGCATTGAAAAAGTATATAAAACAGATAATGGAAATGAAAACCATCGAGGGTTCCTCAACACAAAAAGTGTCCTTTGTTCTGGATGATCCTTAGACCTCAGACTACGTGAAAGCTACTGGAAGCTATGCTGTTCTTACAGTCCTCCCCTCTGTATCTGCTTGCCTGCTTGTTGGTATCAGAGACTGACAATTCCTTGTTCACAGGGACGAAAAATTGAGATGCAGCCAGCTATTCTGAAAGGGGCCCTAGGTATCTCTCCACCAAGAAGAGGAAAACATAGACCTTAAGATTTTCCACTCTTTAGTTCTTAACCCATATTTACACTGTCTTCCAAGCTTTATTCTTTGTTTCTTTAGCCCTTATTCCCTCTCCATAGAAGCCATGTTCACCATATAGTGTTGTCCCTAGTTTCAACTTTATGAAATGTGGATATGGACCTCTCTTCCTTTTTTTGCCTGCCTATGTCCAAATGTTAGTCTCACTCATAACTGTATAAATGAGAGCTATATTATATAACCTACTTAAAATTATCCATGATTTGTTTGAAAAGAAACAGCGTGGGCCCCTTGGTTTAGACAAAAAAAAAAAATGTCCTCACATTTGTGAAGTAGGCCAGCATTCCCCAAAGAACAAGAAGGAATCTTTCTTCTAGGCTTTTACAGTGTTTTCACAGGGGCTGAAATCTGTAGTAGCTGGGTTTCAATCTTTGGCACCTGCTGCAAGATTAATGAAGTGGGTTTCCATTTCATTTTAGAAATGACTGCCAAAGGTAAGTCTTGGTTAGAAACATTTTTTTCTTAAGTAAGCTGGGACACATCAATGCGTGTGGGTTGAAGCAATGTATACTATTAAACTTTTATGCAGCAGCATTGAAAGCAGAAGAATTTTGAGGCACGTATTTTATTTTCTATTCTGCCATGGGCCGCCTCCTTTTGGTAATTAGCTGAATCTATCAACTGCAATCAATGAACTTGTGAAAGAATAATTATCCACATCTGTGTTTTTAATGTACTTTGAGTTACTTGTGTGTTTGTTATAAGTGCACAGTATTGATGTTTGTACTATATTAAACACAGGAAAATTAAAAGCATGAACTAGTCTTTATTAATAGACAGTGTTTTAACTTTATTGGACAGGTATTTTGCTGTCACCAGGAGAGCAGAAAAAATCCTCCAGTACAGTGATTGCGTAACAAGGCATCATTACTGTATGTGTCRGTGCTGGCAATTACGATTTAGACAATTATTATAAGAGGAATAAATTATATACTGTAGGAGTTAACTTGTCAGTTGCATGTGCAGCATATTACTTATGCTTATTACTTATACCAAAAATAAAGCAAGAAGGAGCAATAGATATCAAGTTAAGGATTTTGTTGAAAGTATAAATTGGTGTATATTTAGAGACGTATGCAGAGATTTTGTCTGTTCAGCTTAGGCACAAAGCTAGTCTAATTAACCCCCTTCTACAGATGATGTGTGTGAACTATCAAATGATCGGCTGTAACTGAAAATACTAATCCATCAAATAAAAGGCCTAATTTTCTAGACAATAAACTTTTTTCTTCCCTTGCTAGCTGTCATTCACAGCATGCACAGATAGGCATGGCTGCCAGTGCTGACAAAGCCTCTGTCTGTGTGGAAAAAGAAAGAGGAAGGCCAGGATTGGCTGTATGGTTTTGCAAAGTGATTCTTAAGTGTTTGGACTTCATGCAAARCTTGTAACAAGCTAAGGTTTATAAATTTTGAAATGTTATAACTGTTGAAAAGTTTATATCAACCTTGACAAATAACTTAGTCTTTTGTTTGTGAAATTATGTGATGTTAATTAAAACTGCTGTTTTAAGGTATCTGTAAATAAAGGAAAGTATATTTTCAAAATCAAGAGTATGTACTAATCTTGCAGTACCTACTTGAATATACTTGATTACCAATCTCATGAGTTTGAGCATGGAGTCGGAGCTGAGTGGAAATTACTTGTGTTAAGAGGGGCTTGCAGATTCCATTCTTTCATGCTGAAGTGGGGCAGGTCATTAAAAGCAATTGCTTTGTGTAGCTGGAATTTTTTGTGTGTGTGTGCTCCCTTTTTGCAAAGACAAAGCTCTAAGAGCTCCTCAAGATGTACTGCTACTGGGCAAAGTCACTGCTGGAGGAGCTAAGTATGTCTTTGTTTATCTTCATTGTTAAGCATAATCTTTAATGATGGGTTTAGTATGTTGTTATGCCTTTTTCTTGTAGCTCACACTTATTTTTAAATGACTTTTTTTTTTTTTTCTTAAATGACTCATGTCTAGTGACAAAGATAGCTCTGAGTAATGGTCATGATATCCCTTATACAGGGGGCACATGCATTATTCAGAATCAAGATATCTGCCACCCACTGGCATATCCTATCCCTAGAACTCTTCAGGGAGATCCAATACTAAGCCTAAAGGGGTCTGGTCTTGGTGAGCAACACAGTTTGCCAATGCAATTGAAATTTTGCTGAAATAGGGGTTTCTCCGCAGCCTGACAAAATAGTAAAATTTTGGGCTTGATGCTCGAGCCCCTGCTTGAATCTGCATCTGCCTCCTCATTTTCCAGTTCCCAGGAGCTCTCTCTTTGCTTCTTTGCTTAGCATCTAAGTTTTTAATTGAGTCCTTTTGCCTCATTTCTGCAGCCTCTGTCTCCAGAGTTTTCTGCCCTGATTGCCCACTTACACATCTCATCAGACTTACAGTACTGCTGACACCGCTTTTCATAGCATTTTCTTCTGACCATGTCACACCCCTCTCTGCCCTCCTATTCTAGGCTTTGGTTTTGCCATGGTATAATTTCACATGTGAACATGTCATCACAACTTCTGTACAACCCTTCCTTTTCTCTTCTGTCTCATTCCTACTTATGTCTGTGGCACTCTTAAGCGAAACTTAAGATGATAACTGCTACTTCCATGAGGGGGTTGCTGATGTGTATTAATTGCCAGTATCTTCTAATTATAATGGACTATAAGAAAAATGACTTCGTATCATCTGTGCAAGCATTACGTAGTTACTGCTTGTCCTTCCTTGTACTTGCTCACTTACCTGTCCTTACTTCTGCATTCCCTGAGCTTGTTYATGACCACTTGCTGTATATTGCTGTTAGAACAGATTATAGTCTATTCAGGGTATAAACCTGTGTTTGTACATCTGTTAGCACAACAAGGATATAGACCTAATCAGAACTGTGTGCACTTACAGAATGTAATCTGGTAGGTAATTCTTTTAGACCATTTTTCTCAGCAAGATATTGAGTGAATAAGTCAGTCAATTATTTTTGTTTCCCTTGATGTATTTTTCAGCTGTAATCTTCAACTGTATAAAGAAAAAAGGAGGGGAAAAAAAGCCATGCAAAAATTGAGTATGTTTTGGAATTGCACTTCAAGATTTTGATAGTCACAGTAGACAGAAGAGTATCTGAATAAATCAGACCTCAGTTGGCTTGCGTGGTGGAGGAAAAAACCAACACAAAACAACAAAAAAACCCACAAACATTTAACCTGCTTGTTACGCTAAAGAATTGGCAGACATATTAGAACAGAACTTAGCATTTATTTTTTATTAGACAGGAACTAAACATGTATAGTGTTAAATGTTAATAAAAATCATTTTTTAAGAAACTTTTCAAAATTATTTTTTAATAGAATCCCGAGGCCTAGTTTCATCGAAATGTTACCTATGGCTTGACAAATTGTTCATATAAGTTCAGTAAAAATTTTTACTCTCTGACTATCTCAGATTACTTGCTACACTCCAGTGCCCAGCAGCATACTAGTGCAGCTCCAGATATGACTGATAGGAGCTGAAAATTGGTTACAATGAGGTTCATAAATTTAAAGAAACTAGTATTATGTCCAACAATCTAGGAACGTAAATTGACAGCTATCGTTTCAGCTATAGGCCATTCAGCTGCTGAACAACTAACTCCTGGAGAATTTTTTTTTTTTTCAACTGGCTTTGCTTAGTTTTCAGTATTACAAGAGTGAAATACATTTCTCCAACTCTAATTTAGCAGAAGCAAAGCATAAAATAAGTCTCTTAGATTGACAAGTAAAGTTACCAAATAAAACCATTATGTGGAAGACAGTAGACCTGTGCAATTCTAAGTAGCAAGACTCATATGTGCTTAAATGGCTTTGGGGGTTCTTTCTGGTTTGCTGCATGTATATGTGTTGAGGGCTTTTTTTTAAGTTGAGGCTGTTAGTTCTGGCACTGAATTTGGGATTACATTACCCACCGTGTCCTTCATTGGGTTCCCACCCACGCCTGTAAATGAAGGGTAATTTATTGCCTGTGAAACTGTCCAATGTTGTTTGTAACCAAAGGGAACTTTCAAGGCTTCAAAGTGGTGGTGGCTAGATCAGGAGGAATAATCAAGCTGTGACGTTATGGATAAAGTCTTACTTGTCCAACGTTATCCTACATGAACCGTGAGAGTTTAGGATCACCCTGATACTGTACACGTGCTATTTCTACTTTCCTTTTGCTCATTTCTTGAAAGACTTTGAAGGAGATATGGCACATTCTGCTGACAGAACTTTACTTTGTAACAAAATCAATATGAAATACATAACATTATCTTTATTTTACAAATGCAACATGTTGTGCCTTTGTTTGTTGGTTTTTTTTAATCTTTGTTTTGTTTTTCATTTATTATTACTTTTCCACCCAGAATTTCAGGGACAGAAGCAAACTTTTTTTTTTTTTTTAATGATTTGTTTTGTGGTGAGACTTTATCTGTAATGAGTGGGTAGATCTATGGAGCTTCACGGAATATACTTGCTATTGAATATAAATATGAATCTTGCATTGTAGATATGGCCAGAATGCAATTGACAATTAATGTAATGAACATAAATCATACTGATATAGTCCCTTATCTTTTATTAAAATCTTAGATAAATGGACTTAATGAGTACTTGTTTTAAAATTATCAAAGCGTGGACTATTGAAACCAGGAAGTTCTTTTAGAGACAATTCAATACTAAATCAGCTTTTATTGAAACAGTGTGTGTGGGGGGGGAAATCAATTATAGCAATCATATTATCTTTCAAGTATGTCAAATAAAGTCATCTAATGGATATAGTTTATTCTTTATGGAATTACTGTTTAAATGTACTGGAATACAGTTAAACACAAGAAATACTAAAGCAATTAAAATTTCACTTTGTATGAAAATTCTTAGTTTATGAAGAGTAGGCATAAACATCCTAAACTGGAATTAGAGTTCTACAGAAGAACGTGTGGATTTTCTTTCCCCTGAGAGAAAAAAATGTGTAGCTTCCACTTTCTTTGCTTGATTGAAATATCCTTAATTATTATATACTGCCTATGGTAATAGCTTTTGAATTTTTTTTTAACTTGCACACTTCTCAGTCTTCCTAACCTTTCCCTGAAGTAGTAATGCAATGGACACATGTATTTATCAAAGTATGTCAGCCAGTAAATGACTTAAACTTTTTACAGTTGTTTCTCCTTGCTCCGCCCCATATATCTTTTTCCAGGTGAATAGTGAGTAAGGTGAAATTAGGCACCCTCTGCTTGTACTGATTATGTTTGTATTGGAAACTTATATTGACAAATCCTACCTACTTCTCTGTTGTTTGGGAGGGTGTCCAAACTGATTCTTTGCTTACTCCCTATTTGACATATTTTCTAGAAAGAAAAACAGTTTTCTTAGGAAGTGCTCAAAATTAAGGCATAACATGAAGTGACTGCTACCCAACACTCTTGGAACCTGATATTCTATTGTATGAGCAAGAAGGACAGGTAGTAGAAAGGTGAAGCAACAGCAGAGGGAAAAAATATTGAAAGCAGTGTTGAAAAATTATAGGGAAGAATGCGGGAGATGGGACAAGCTCATTAGGCTGTAACCAGGAGTACAATGATGCAATTTCCCTTTTCATTTCCTGTTCGTATGTTCATACKTACAAATGCATATATACGTTTATAAGTATAAACAGATTATAACAGATGTCCCTCCCCTCAAGCAGTGAAGTCCAAAATTAATGAAAACATTAGGTTTTTATTATTATCTTATACTCTGATGACAAGATACGTATCATATTGTCACTTATGCACAAAATGGCAAATACACATAACCGAAATGTATTAGCTTAACTTTTTCATTCTTCTGCTGGAATATATCAGTGCTGCCACTCTATTCCTGAGAGCTCTGCAGTTCACACAGTAGCTTTGATACCTGCTTATGCATAGAAGTTTGCCTGGAGATTTACAAATCAAGATAGGCATTGACATTTCCAGCCTTAGAAGATCGCTGCTGTGTGTCAATCTGAATAGATTTTGACCTACTTTCTAAGAACATACTTAGTCCAATGAAGCAAGATTTTTATTCATGAATACACTTCATCACTGTTCAAGAAATACTTTTTTTTTTTTTTTTTTTTTTACTTATTTCGGAGTACTTTTTATTTTCTCTATCCATGTTCTGCAACACAGATTACTTGTCAAATAAATTTATAGTACTTTTCCAGGCTGTAAAGCAACAAGAGTGTAATGCAACAAGTCATTGGAGAGAAGTTTGTAATCTGTCCCAGTTTTTCCTTTTGCTTCACAGTACAGTATTACTAACACTCTATCCTAGCATTAAAAGTAATGATAATTAAAAAAAAAAAAAAAAAAAAAAAAAAAGACAAAAATAGTCTACGTCAGATAGGGGAAAACCAGGACTGTGAATGTCCCTGTGGTTTAATGTCTCTCACCCTTCAGCCCTTGGAATGGTAAAATCAACAGGCAGGAAACTTCTGTACACAGCTGTTGTCTAGGGATGTGGTTTTGTGTTATTGGATACACCTTTCTCCACTCAGGATTCTCAGTATGGAACGCTCCCCTGACAATTAACTCTTATGTTATTGGTGCCAATGATTTGAGGGTTTGCTTGGTTGGCTGCTTTTCTTAAACACAAAAGAGGAGATCTTTACATCTCTTTTTGTTATAATATCCTAATAGTTGGTGAGGCAAAATATCCAGGATTCAAGCCTTAACAGATGTTACAGGTAGTACTGGACTGGGGCCACTTAAATGGCTTCTATAAATTCAAGAGTCATTGGGTCAGAGGGGAGGAAAGAAAAAAGATTGTAACGGTGACCCTTAAACTGTGCAACCAGAGTGGTGAGAACCTGGATTTCTATTGCTGCTCCAAGGTGTCTGTTTTACATTGAGTGTTCTAACAGCTGGGCGAACTGGCGATAGCAGTGTTTGAATAGAAATGAGCAGTTGTCATAGCTTGTAGAGCAGAGCCTGTTGAGGTTGCTCTGTAAAAAGTATCTTTACATTGCAGACTGAACTCTTCAAAAGGAATGGGTAGGACACACCAAGTTCATGAATCTCAGTAAGGTCTTCCTGTGAGCTAGATACTGAATTATTGAAAGCCTTAGGATGTGTACGGTGCTCCTGGGCTTCGAGTCACCAAACTTCTGTGGAGTATGTGGAAGGGAGGGAGATGGATCACTTCTAACTAGCTTTCTTACCAGCAATATAATCTCTTGCAATTCACTGCTCACTGTTTCTTACGTCTGTTTATGTGTCTGCTATCCAAACACTGTGGAAAGGCAAAAGTGTAAATCTCATCTCACTAGATACCATTGTACAAGATCGAGGAAATTAATTTAAGCAGAATTTTAAACAGGTAGGATATATAGTCTCTGATAAAGCTTTTTTTTTAATATATATTTTTTGTTAGCTTTTTGGGGAGTATGGTTTGTACGAGCATTTCTAGAGAAAGCAGAACAAAATACGTAAAAGATATGATTGGATAAAATAGAATTGTTCTTCTGTTTCAGTAGGCTTAATATTCTGCATAATATCTTTATTTTTAGTATCTGCAATAAAATATATAATTAAACTGAAAGATGTTTATAATGTCTCATGTAGTGTACAGATGGTATCTTTACCCCTATCCGTATGTCTTGTCCTTTCAAGGACATCCCTCTAGGTCTGTTGCCTCCATAGGAACCAATTCATTTTTGGAAAGAGGTGGTCTTTAAAATTTAATTTTATCAAAATAAACTAGATCTCATGAGTATAAAATGTTTGCCAGAAACTAATTTTCTTCATTTTTCATTCAAATCATTTTTCTTCATTTCCTATCCAGACCTATTTGTAAAGGCCAAAGAAACGACTGCTAACTGCGTGATATATAAGAGTTGGATAGAATTAGCATCCCTGTCTTGGCTGTGGAGTGTTTTGGCCCTAATCTTGCAATGAATTCCAAATAGATGGACAGGTATTTCCCCACAGTGGAAAATGAGCCTCGGGGAAAGTGAGGTCGAGTTACTTACAGCTCATTACTGCGTCATGATTTTTGTGCATGTGTGGCTTAGCAAAGTTGGTTTTGCTTTCTTTCTTTTTTATTATCCTYTGATGAATTGGTAATAAATTCTAATGGCTTGAGCCGCCAGTATCCTAAGGCTACTCTCAACTTTTTTTAGGAGAACGCAGGTCCATAAATTTGACTTAAGTGAGGAAACATAGGATGCTACAGGAGCAGCAGGCAACCTGTCTATTTAATAGACAGTAGCTAAAGTAGCTAAAGCTCTGTAACCCATAGAAGAAAGAAGTTTTGAGCTGTATTCTGGTCTGCCACTGTTCAAAGTGACAGAGAAGACCAAAAATTCATGACTTTCTAAAAGGGATTAAATCTTATCTATAACATTTTGAGTTCATGTCTGCACGAGGTGCAAAGACACAGTAGCAAAAACACCATGAGTATCACAGAAGATTTGCTGGGCCTGTGAGAAGTTTTTATTGTTTTGACCAGTAATAAAACACCAAACAAGATAAATATTTGCCAAGGAAGGATCAGCAGACCTATAATTTTGGGGGGAAGGGAAGAAGGATTCAAAATTTTACATCCTCTGAATCTTATACCTGCCAAATGCATCACATGCCTGTTGGTTCCAGTAAAAGACCAAACACCATGCATGGAAGAAACCTCTTCCATGGGCTGACTTATCCAAGCCAACAACATAAGGGAGTAGGGCCAAATAAGTGCTGAAATAACAATTTTTTAAAAAAGCATCTTTTTAATTTGTACCACAAACTCTCCCCAACAATTCTGTTTTATTTATTAAACTGTCTTTCCATTTCTGACAATGTCACTGGAGAAGAAAACAAAGTGCTGTCAGACACTTTATTAATACTGAATACATCTGTAATAATCAGTGTACTCTCAGTAAATGGTTTAGCACGTAGCTTCTGTTTTCTGGAACAGTGTTCATTGACCTTGTTGGAGGTGCAGTTGCTGCTGATGTAGGAATAGACCCTGTACACTATATATTCTTTTGCCCTTCTGAATAATTTAATTTTTGATTAAGCAGAGTTTGYTAAATCAACTTAGCTTGTTATATGAATGACAATGAAGTCCTATTTGAAGAAAATTAGCCTCTTTATGCTGAAAGAAATTATGGTACTAGGAGAAGAAATAATAAATCCACCAACTCTACCTGAATGCTTATGTTTGTGCATAACCATAGCACTGCAAAACTATTGAAAAATTGTTTTGCTGGAGAACAGATTTCTCCCACTATGATTTTATGCATGCTATAGATGTATAGTTATTAAGATATAAAAGCACAAAAAAACCTCACCCAAACCAGCCAAGCAGCACTAACAAATCTATTCAGCTTGCTTTCTTATGGAACTGTTCTGCTCTCAGTTCTTAAGGAGAACGAGCTGCAAATTTAAAGGAAACTTAGCACCACAAGCTCTGTGGTCTGGTCAGGAACTCTTTAAGGTTCATGTCCTTCATGGCTGGAGTAAGTGGAAGACTTAACATTGGCTTGGTCTTTTTCTCCCTCTAGAGAATTAACACTCTAAAAATAAATTGCCCGTGCCATGAAATACAGAAAACCTGGGGATGAGCTTTAGTTAAACTCTCATGTCTGCATTTATTTCTTTGATTAATGCTGCTCTGAACTGACCCACAACCTTGGCATAGATGTTTGTCCTTGTTACTGTTCTGTGTGTCACATATTAAGATTGTATTATAGGGTTGTGTATTTTTTTTTTTCCAATGGCAATATCAAATTATAGGATATGGCTTAGCTTTTTCTTCTATAGTCACAATTTGCACCAGAAAGCTTTTTTTTAATATACATCTTTACATATTTAGTGTAAATATTGTACATATTGGGTGGTTTTGTACTACGTGGGTGGTTTTGCATTAAACAGATAATTTTTAAAATTTTATTGAAAATTAGTTTTTGGAGGAAAAAAAAAATCCACAGATGTTACTGGAATGAACACTACATAGAAAGACATGTCAAAGAAGGGTTGGAGTTTCAGGCACTGTGACTGCAGAACATGTCAATACAATATGCATTTGTATATTTTTAATACATGTCTGTGTTTTTAGGATGGGTTCTGTAGTTGATTCTTTTACACATCGATGCCAAAACGTTACTGCGACGCTGGTGACGTTAGGCAGCATAAGTGAGTTTTGTGTGCATTGCAGCAAAGGCTAATGGTGTCTCTCTTCTCTTGCTATCCCCAGGCAGTCTTAGCGCACAGCAGTTCTGGGGTCAGTACCTGACACACCCTAGTACAAAGAGGGGTTAGGACCTGCTGCTGCTTCCCTTTCTTGATGTCCTTGGAGTGACAATTAGTTTATCCCAACAAAATTCCCCCCTGAGAACCATAAACCAACGCTGATCTTACGCTTAAGCTAGCTCTGTTTTGCTTAAGAGAGGAAAGGGCAGCACTCCCAGAAGGGAGGGTGGCGGGGAAGATGAAATGTGGTTCATCTCCAGCTTCCCTGCTTCAGCTGACAAAATGGAGAGGCAATGTAGGTGCACCTAGAGATCAAATGCCCATTCCCTGGCAGGGTCCTACTCACTGGTCTAAAGAATTATTTTTGCTCCCTGGCAAAATGCAAAGACTCACATCAGAGTACTGTTACTCATAATTTTTTCCTGAAACGTGAAAATTTTTTTGCCAAATTCAGGCTCTAAGTCTGGGACAGAACAGATTTCAGTTTGTCTGTGTCACCCATCAGGTGGCTGTCTTCATTATTGGTCCACAGGATTTTCTAAGTTGAATCCCCTTTCATCATTCCTGTTCAACTTCTGCTCTTCTTCATCCTCAGTTAGTTTACTATTATGCTGCTCTCTGTAAACAAAGAGAGAGACTGAGGGCACTCATCAATTTGGAATCGCTTATAAAATGTGGGTACAGCAGATGGAAAAGTCTGACTTTTTTTTTTCCTCTTTTCTTTTTTTTTTTCCCCCCTAAGGCTTCTGAAAATGACACAAGCAAGTGGTGACAATTTAAGATCTCRGGGGATGAGTTCTGTAGTGACAATCTGAGAGTATGCTGTGGTGTTCTGGGTGTGTTTTAAGCTGTGACACTTAATGTAGTTGTTGTCATTGCTAAACAGAAATGGTTATTTCTGTCCTTGACAGCAGAAGGTCAACTATAAAATAAAAAGCACCACTTCTAGCGAAAGCCTTCTATCCTCCACACTTTATCTGCATTTCAGAAATTGAAATAATAGGGCCATAATAACTAGATTTTAAGGTRCTGAAAATATGAAGAATAATGCTTGATATACAGAACAGGTGGGGTTTTTTTTCCCTGTTTGTGTAGTGCCAGATATGTTTCAGGACCTTGAAAAAGTGTCCTTTGAGAGCCTGAAAACATGTCCTTCAGAAGCACACAGTACCTTCTGGGTGACTTGTTAAAGTCCTATGTTTCTTACAACCTCTTCCTGTGAAAAAGGATAAATGTATTCAAAGGAGTTTGGTAAAGATGCTTCTTTTAACAATCATTCAAATTAAAAATAAAATGCTGCAATAGTCTGCTGAAAACAAGTATTAACTCTTTTACTTCTGAATTGTAGACATACCCAAATACTGCCAAATTTTGTGTGGACAGAAGGTACTGGAAAAAGAACCAAGCCACTGTGTATCTACCTTCTTCTGTCTCTAAAACCATAGTTTGACACACAAAAAATACCTTGAAACACAGTTAATTGAAGCAAGCATCTTTGTCTTCATAAGATGCTTACCTGTCAGTTGATTGTTAGTTATACCACTGCATACTAGTAAATATAAACATGTTTTAATAAAGTAACACATGCAGCTGGGGGGAGTCTGAGGCAAATAACAATTCTGTGTACACCCATGGTTGTTCATCTATGAGGATGTTTAACAGACAGTCTAATGGGAATATGGACGTACAAGGAAAATAAAAATTGCTTGGTCTTTACTGCAGACTGTATATAAAGTATTTCTTGACATCTTGTGGAGTTGTTTCCATTTTGATTAGTCTGTGTTTTCATTATTCAAAAGGTTCTTTGGAGTTGAGAGTTGGTCTAGAGATTTTTTTTTTTTTCCTCAGTCATGCTTTACCAGGCAATCTGGATGGAGAGCGCTATTTTTTTCCCAGACAATTGTAAATTAGCGTATGTATAATGTGACCTTACGGGAGGAAGAAATACTGTTACTGCTAGAACTTCCTGTAAAGTTTTTCAAATGTTTGCTGCCCTTACTCTCAAATACAGTGGCCAAATGATGTACACACCATATGGCTATTAGCTTGCTGCATTCTTCTGGCTGGTTGTTACAGGTGTTCCTAAAGGGTAGTATTTAAGCAGTTTATAAACTGAAGCAGTTAATGGATAATGTTCCTAGAGATGAGGGATTAGATGTTGGTATCAGTAAGGCAGATGTAAGAAAAGTAAACSATGTAGAATAGAGTTATTACTTTTTTGTATATGGAAAACTCATAGACTTTCTGCAAGAAATATCTAAACCTGCTCAGCATCTAGATTTTCTTTTTTTGCATTTAGATTTTCTTTTTTCCATTTAGATTTTCTTTCTTCCATGGTAAGTATGAAAATGCAGGTAATGAATGCTTCTTTATTTAGCCGTACTTTCCAAAAAGATCAGATGAGCTCCATGACTGGAAGCCAGCGCTTGTAATTTCTGGCTGCATTTTCAAGATGTTGCCTGAAACCTGTGGAATTTTAAATGGTTCCTTGCTGGCTGATATGCTTCCTTTCTTTGCTTGACACCATAGCAACAAAGGTCTGATGATGAGCTGAAAGTACCATTTCTTCATGTATCATATAAAAAGCAAAATGCAGGTGTGTTTTTAATGAAGGTGTGATGTCAACTCTGCCATGTCTCTTCTGTACTAATCCATCTAATTGCAAATTTATTTTGACTTCAGACTGTTATAAAACACATCTTTGGTCTGAGGTTTATACATCGTAAGATAGGAGAGAAGACAACAGTGGGTCTCTGGAGAACTTTCTTGTGAGAACTTTTTTACTAAATTTTATCTCATTCCTGGTTTATCTGCATGCAAAACAAATTATAGAATAATGTCAATGGGATGTTTATAAAATAATACAAATGGAAGTATCCAAATCATCAGTGAAAAAGCAATATACAAGAGAATGTAACAAATACTGGTTGCAAAGCATGAGGAAGAGAGATTCAGATTTACTTTCTCATCCTTTTAAATACAATCAATGCATTCAGTCTTACAGTGTGGTGATGGTGGGGGTTTTGTTTGTTTTTTTGTTTGACAATACTTCACTCCCTTTTTTTTTTTTTTTCTTAATGAGCTTGAGAAATTAATGTTTGAGCACTTGCACTGCTGCCCAGGTCAGGTAGGTTGACTTTCTTAGTAACTCACTAGTGGAATGTTTGTTAGTAGTATACCTGGTTCAAGAAATTACCAATTTTGGCATAATGATTTTAGCGTAATGATCGGCATGATTTGATTCATGCCCATCTCAAGTAGAGAATGTCAGTTGTGGACTCCAGGCAACAGAAGTTGGAACATTTTTTTAATATTAATTAGTTCAGGAGCAGGAAGGTTGTCACTGAGCAACAGTTTGTAGTGGATCTTCCTGGAGGAAAAGGGGAGAATTTTCTTAGGTTGTAACTGGCATAAATAGTTTAAAACAGTCACTTAGATGAAATTGGAGGGGCTGCGAGAATTTAAGATATTCCAGAATTGCCTACACTTTCATCCAGATAGATTTAAAGAATTTGTTTTATATTCATATGTTTTGATGCAAATTAGTTGGTACAGCCTTTTCATAGTTTGTCCTGTCCTGTTTAGCAATTAAATTGTGTTGAATGTATTATGAGACAAGTGCCTGAATAGAAATAAAAAAAAAAATCTTTTTAATATAATCCAAGGTGAATTAGTTTCATTAGCAAGTTCCTTCTGAACAATTTCCTGGTTTAGTTTGGGGAAATGGGTCTTCCTTTGGTGATCACAAAGCCTATGTCTCCGTTTTTCCAGTACTGTGTACTTTAATAACTCTAACATACAGAGCATGTCTTTTAAGTGAGGAGGTGGAAATTGGAAAGCTTATCTCTAACACCATGTAGGAAAGACCGAACTAAAAATATATGCACATTATTGCTGTGAAATCAAAGGCCATCTCTGCATTAGCAAGTAGTGTGGTATTAGAGGAAGGGAGCTGTAGATTGGAACAGCTGGTGCTGAGGATGGAATACCCATGCTGTCTGCCTTTTTGAAAGCTTGGGTTTGCATTAGCTTTAGTCTTGTGGACTGGAGCACCTGTCAGAGGTTGGAGATCACTAGAGGTGTCCTTGGGGTACATCTAGTTTAGTTTCACCTTAAAGGAATCTATTTGTGCCTTTCAAGACTGCTGTAAGATGTGAACCAAAGCGGGAATGATCAGATTTGTTGTAAAAAAAGTGCTACTCATCTAAACTAAGTTGCATAAACCCACCCAGAGAYAGGTATGTATGAAATTTTATTATAATCAAATTCTGTATTCTAATAACAAACAACTTGTTGTAATCAGGTAAATATCTGAGTGTGAATTTATGCATCAAGTATATTCTGGGAAAATATGCTGAAGGAAGTAACTTGCTAGTTAGGGCATTTTCTCAGCTCAACTAGATAAATACACCACCTCTATAAGAATTGCACTGATCTTTTTCCTGCTTTAAGTGAGCAGTTAGCAGAGGAAGCTCAGAACAAAGGATGTAAGCCTGGCTTTGCCCAAGTCAGCTATGAACTCTTGTTGACTTGAGAGGCTCATCCTGAGTTTTGAAAAATGTTTCTCTTTCCCCATCTGCTGCTGTTTCAACTGCCAGAAAACTGTCTTTGTGGTTGGTTGGACCTATTTCAGATGTTCTGGGGGCTTTACTTTCACAGTCCTGATGGAATTAGGGAACCAGTCTTCCTGTCAGCTAAAATCTAAGGTTTATCCTTCCCCTTGCATTTCTAAACTTTTAATAATTTGAATTTACATATTCAAACTTTCTACCATTTTCCGGTTTGAGTCTTGGCTTTCCCTTCTCTCTTCCCTCTTTCTCTCCCTCTTAACTTAAAATAGTCAAAATATTTTGCTGTGCAGAAAATGTGCTGAGGTTTTTGGCCTGTTTGTTTTGGGTTTTTGTTTGTTTGTTTTGGGGTTTTGTTTTGGTTTTCCCCCTAGAATAAGTAACAAATATCAAAAGCAGGGTAACTAGATAAAGCCAAAGCGCTGCCCCTGCACTCTGTCTCAGTCTGCCTCAATAGAGGTAGGGAAGGAGAGGCTTTTGGCTGCTTTGCAACTTCCTATATTCTGCATCCACTTTGGGCTATGGCAAGACTTGTGGGCGATAAGAAGCAAAGAATGTTTGATAACAGAGAAGACTCTGCTCCTAATTTCCCTATCCCAGGGGCAGAAGCTGGGCTTGGGCAGGGTTGTTCGAAGTAGCATGACACAGGGATCAGCTTATGTAAGGGATATTCTTTAGGGCCTCTCAAATATTTCCTTATTTCCTCAGGCCTCAATGTGATGGGAAACCATTTCTTCTAATTCTAGGACTCAGTCACTGACATATGACATGCCAGTAGCATTGAGCCAGGCTCCTCTTGGAGAGGAGGTAATCCTGGGGAAGGTTTAAAATCAATCTTCTTTAGTGCGTCACCCATAAGTGTGGGGTTTCTGGGTTTCTTCCAATACAAGAATTTTCTGTGAGAAAAGTGTAAAACTTTTATCTTTCAATGAATATAGTATGCAGGCAGTCTTCATCATGTTTCAGGTAGGCATTATATTCACATTTAGGTTCTACAGACTGAAATAATCTACAAACACTCAGTCTCACTGGGTAATAATATTAAACAGTGAAGCATACAAGCACACTGATCTCCAGAGACAACTTGAAATCTAGAGGGAATACACCCATGTTAGCTGCATGACAGTGCCAGCAGGATCTCTGTCATGAGAAAACTGAAACTTGCCAGATGTTGTGTCTGAAATACACCCCAAGCCCATTAGGCATCAGAATGATCAGTGTGTCAGAGCGAAGGCCTTTTCAGTAAATAAAACCTGCATTGACCATACAGGTAGAGCTGTATTTCAAGAAAGAGTAACTAATTAAAATGGGGGAAAGTTACATCTTCCCATTTTGTAATGAGGATGGCAGTGAAAACCTATGTCCTGTAGAAATAATCTGACCAATACTAAAAGATGAACTTCCATGTATTTCAGAGTGTATGCTCTTGTTGTGGTTTAAGACCACATTGATAATGTGGCAAGTAAATGGAGACTGATGCCAAAACACTTTAATCACATATGCTCACTTTTACAAGTTAAAGGATTTCTGTGCCCTGCAGGAGAAATGGTGGTCTGGCAGAGAAGTTGGGTGCGTTAGCATAAGGATTTCTGCCATAATGTGCTCAGCCTGAAGGCAGGGCTGCAGGGTCCCCTGGGCATCTTCTTTTGCTTTCTCTCTTCTGAAGTCTCTTTTGTTCTCTCTTGCGTACTCCAGGAATCTCTTAA
The DNA here is from genome assembly GCA_030449065.1 of Oceanodroma leucorhoa. NCBI lineage: Eukaryota > Metazoa > Chordata > Aves > Procellariiformes > Oceanodroma > Oceanodroma leucorhoa. Next base: position 16,950,629 of record JASVER010000012.1, read on the forward strand.
ATATCCCCAAGTGTCTCCTTTAATGGAARTTTTCCCCTCTGTGTGTCTCCCGGGGCATCTTTCAGAGCGTCTACTTGTTTTTTCTCCCCAAGAACCTCTCCCCGCGTGGCTGCTGTCACTCATACATGTGAGTGCTGGGGTGCCGTGGGCAGCAGTTCTGGCCACATTCGTGTGTTTGTCCCAGTGTTGGAGCTGGCTGCGACTGGCACGGAGTGATTCATGGCCTCCTCCCTCATGGGTCACCCTGCAGCTCCCCACCACCCAAACTCTACTGGTTTTGACCAGTATAACTGTGATCTATTTTATTTACCAAAACATTTCCATAAAATATTTTCTAGAACAATAACTGTTCTAGAATAAATGAACCTGTCTAAACTAGAAAGACAGACTAGAAAGACAGATGGAGGGAGAGGGAAGAAACCAAACACAAAGTGAAGTAAGGCTACCTGTCTGTAGTTGTGTTGGAAGTTACCGTCTGACCCAAGCATAGATCCCAGACTCTCCAAGTCCAGCACAGTGTCACTAGGTCCTGATGCTGCCTTCTTTGATCACAGGACATTAACATGGCTCAGCATAGCTGTTGATACCATGACTAAAGATCCTAATTTGTGAATTCTGATAGCTTTAGCGGTGATGATGTAAAATGCCACCATCCATTGCTAGCAGCTAGCTGTTTCCTGGGGGTTACTGCTGCAGGGGAGCACTCTGGCTAATACGGTTTAATACAGTTTAATATACCAAAGAATGGTGCTTTGAGAAGCAGGTTCACTTCTGCTGCCTCCTTAGTTGTGACAGTCATGTCCCTCCAAGTTTTCTGCAAGATAGCTGGGAGCAATAATACCTTCAGTCACACAAGTGAAATTCGTCAGAATCTATATAAAAAGCGGGGACCTTATGGGGAAGAGGTGAGCTAATGGAGATGAGAGTATCTTTCACTAAGTTCATTGTGCATTGAAAAATAATGCTATTTGGTTCATTATTTTCATTTGTTTTAAACATCTGTGAATCCATAACACTATTAGTGGATAGTWAAGTGCTATCAATACCCCAAAATCCAGTTATCTAATATGGAATTTACCTCCATTTAGTTTGGAATTGTTAGCTAGTTTCCAACAATAAATGATTTGTTGCAATGTACCCATATATGTGCATTTTTCTTTGTGAGATGAAAACAAAAGCTGTTTATTTAACRTGTAACATCAGTTTCATGTGTTAGGCCCTTTAGAAATTATTAATAAAAAAATGGTAGAAAAATCAGCAAACAAACAAGTACAGGCAGTGGGTGGTACTGCCTGTTGTTTGGTATTGGTCTATTGTCAATGTAGCAACAGGTACACTGCAAATGGAGGTATGATTGAAGCAAAGTCAAATGTTAAAGTAATATCGATTACAATGGTACGGTGTAGTGGAAACTGATGGCATGTGTTTATGCTTCTTTCGTCTTTGGTTAAAAGGGTGGTATACTATCTCTATAGGTATGTCTTGAAGTGTGATCCAGTAAAGCTTAAAAATCTTTCAAAATCCTTGGAAAGGGAGTGCTTTGAATTTATATGAACGTGGTGTTATCTATTGTGACTGATACAGTGCTTTTCACCATCCAGAATATAACTTCAAGAGAGCTCTGCAGTAAGACTTACTTTTGAATGCTCTGTGTTTGATATTACTTTGTTTTCCGGTATTTGATTTAAAACAAGACCGAATCATCCATGACATTGCAATTAAATAATGAGATAGAGAATGAATGAAGGCAAAATGAGATAATCAACATATATAAGCAGCTAATCATGCAGGCGTCTTATAAGCACTGACATAGARGATTTCTAGTTTTGATGGCCGTGGGTTGTGAAGGAGGCTTTCAGTACTGAATAGGTCTAGACTTGGGAGTGTTGGATTAAGGTGAATTTCTCTGCAGCTGTTCCACCTGGTTGCCAGACACTGAAACTTTGAACACAACCATAACACAGATTCAARAATAATATTCAATTCCATAAAGGGAGTTTGAGGATAAATTTGTGGTGTTTGTGAAGTGCTTAAATACATCCGTTGAACACAGTAGAAAGAAAATAATTATTTTATATACCAGATACTAGTTAGATACTGGTTTGTGTTTTAAAGTATAGGGCTATGCAGTGAACATAAGGATGAATATAAGCTTGCAGTGAACTCGTTCACTGCAATATGCAGGAGTGAACCTGCATACCTGATGGTGAAAGGTAATATTTTACTGTTTAATTAGGAATTGTATCATAATATACAAGAACTGGATTTTACAGGCTACCTTGAGTCTGGTATTTCCTCCTTTTGAATATTTTGCTTAGCAACCATCTCTTTATATGATTTTTTCGAATGCAATTTAGTATTTATATAATGGTAGTGCCCATGGGCTTGATCACGATCAAAGACCTGTTGTACTAACATGCATATAAACACAGCTTCTTTGCTGTTAACTGATTCTCAACTGGAACTTCTAATACAGTGTCATCAAATTAAAGCTCCAGGGGAAATGTGCCATGTTACAGCTGCTTCTAGATTAACAAAACTGCATTATGACTTTTAAAATAGTAATATTTACATTCTTTGGAAGAGACTTGGCATACAGAAACTTCCTTGAAGATGAAATAAAGCTGAAAGGAGTGTTGAAAATGAAGGTCCCTGTAAGAACAAAATTCCTTTTTTTTGGCAGGATGGTATAGGGACAATTATGCTGAATATCCTTTTTCAAATTTTTCTTTCCTATGAGATATTAACTGAAAGGTAATGGGCTGCAGCAATTTTGAAGAAAATGGCAGTGTTTTCATTCTCTCTGCCTGCCTGGTAGAGTGCAAACTCAATATAAAGAACATAGCACTGCGACTGGAAAAAAAAAAATGCTCTTGAGAATTATCCACATTCAAAAGATAGAATTATTAACTTATTGGAAGGAATGTTTAGACCAAATCCCAGGCTGAAGTTTTCAGTACTGATTCTTAGATAATTTCTGTTCAGTGATCATAAAGGAGAAACAAAAATAATACTAAAAAAAAGGCTTCAAAGATTTAATTTATGAAGAATGATTAAGAGGCTTATTTTGACTCAAAAAGAAGAATATATTTTACAGTGATTTTAGCGAAACGTATATTTAAGGAGAGGATGGCTAATGTTAAATGAACTCTTTATTCTTGCAGGAAAAAAATAGGGGGAAAAATCAAAACAGATTAGGAAAGGTTGAGAAAAAGACAGCTCGAGTGAAAGATTTTTACACATAGACTAATAAATGTGTGGAAAAAATTACTGGAAAGATTATTGAAGCATGAAGCATTGATGGATTCTAAAGGCATCTAGTTTAGTTTCTGAGGATAAGAAGATATAGAAATGAAATAGTCGAATAGAAGTGAGGAAAGCRCAGATAAGGTGCCAAGTCTTATTCTTTTCTGGAAATTTAAGTAGTCAATAAGCATAAGGGAAATGTATTTTAAAGCAAATTATTCTATTTTTCTTTTTCAAAAACATCCTTAAGAGATGAAAGCAAGATTTGAACCTCTCATGCGTTATATGCCTACTGAGATGCACAGTTCACCATGATCACATGTTCACCACGCTTTAATGACTAACTTTTGCTGACTATGCATGTAGAAAAATCAGATTGTAGTGCTTAACACTTTTAGCTTCTTCCAATTTCAGGGAGAGCTTCTGTCATATTTTTCTTTGTTAGAATTATCAGTTATAAGAATGTAGCTAACTTAACAAGTGTTTTGTTACTGGAAAATGCATGTCGGCTGACCCACAAAACATGCCCAGAACCYCTTGATTTCAGCAGTAAGCATATGCTAGCATAGTCACCATTTTCCATGTAATACAAGACAAATATCACTGGAAGATGAGCCCTTCCAATTCTCAGATTTTCTTTAGGAAAACGATCTTAAATATTTTATTGATTGTGTTTGCTGTTGGTGCCAAAAAAAAATCTGAAGTTTGATATGTGTTGCCTGTTTGCTGTGATGCATGCATATTTCTCAAGGGTAGCTTTCCTGTCTCATTTCAGAATTGTAACTAAAGAAACATATACAAAAAAAGTTACAGTGTGTTAGGTGCTTCATGGTATTTGCACAAGCGTATGCTCTTTAACCACCTCATTTTTACTGTAACTCAAACCAGGTGATTCCTGAGGCAGGGGAGGGGGGTGGCGTGAGCTACCTGGTATTTTACCRTAAACAGCTCTGTGCCATCTGGCAGGTCTAGTGTCTCTTGCCCAGCTGGTAGACTGAGCAAAGGAAGGGAAATGAGAGGGAGGGAAAGCGGAACCTAGAGAGACATTTTTGTCTGGACCTTGCTGCTGTCCCAAATCAGCTGATCTTGCCCTGTTTCTCCACCAAATGGCTGAAGTAAGCAAACCTCCACAGCATAATCCAGAAAGGCTGGCCTTCTAGAGGTGGACCTGGTACCCAAACTGAGTTGGTTTTGGCAGAAGACTTTTAACACTTCAGTGAAAGAGAGGAAAAAAGTGAAAATGAAGATCAGCTGACTTGTTGAAATTTGCTTTTCTATTCTTTGTGAAGCTCTTATGTCTAGCATTACAGATGAAGATGAGCAGTAGAAGTTGTCTGACCTGAGATAAAATTAAAACATTTACTGTCTGGTAATTTGGACTTACAGAATATAATGCATAGAAAAGCAGGCTTCATTAGGTTTGCTATTTACAAAACTACTTGTTATGAACACTGAGTTTAAGTTGTGTTTGGATTTAAAAATCCTAATAGATGGGAAAATACTTTCTTGGACTCAAATATGTAATTTCTCAGTAGTACTCTCCTCATTACTCTTTTTCCTTTATCAGAAGGATTTGTTAAATGTATTGGAACTGTTCAAATGTCCATTAGTTTTTGACTTCTTACCTGTTTCTACCTCCTGCTGAATGGGACATATGGTGCTTAGTTACGCTAAAACTTTTCCAGAGCAGGTTGCATTTCATGAGACTTCAATAGCCCAGGGCTATCATAACCTACCACAGGAGTATGCAAGACAGTTTGTAAGTATTAACCCTTCTACTTAGACTTTTGGAAATGCTGAAAATGCGTTTAGCAGCATACCGGATATAGCTGACTACCCTTTTTACTTGTTAGTTCTTCTGAATTTGAGATTAAATAGAAGATATGAGTTTAAGTAAACACCTACCAATTAGCAAGTSCATTTCGCCTCTTCAGAACTGAGTATCCATATTTCATGCAGGCTGTAGCATCCATTTTCTGTAGAGGCATCTGGATCAGAATAGGTTTTATAATGTGCTTAAGTCAGTAACGAACAATTTGTTTACAACAACTTGAGGAATGCCGCAATTTGCGGCCTGTGTGGTAAGGCTAGGTGGTACTGCAGAAGATATGGAGGAAATGCGTATTTTATTGTGCCTTTTTATAAACGTTCTSCAATGAAACTCCTGTCAAAAAAAGTTTTTCTAGACTAAATGTTCCCAATTCAGCCATATTTTGGTTTTTGTCCCTCCAATAATAGTTCGGTGTTAAACCAAAAAAATTGTGAAGGTGGTAAAGTACTGCCTAGTTAGGTACCGTCGTAATTAAACTTATGTAACGGTGGAGAAAACAAGTCACTCTTCATTACTATTCCTTATTCCCTCCTATAGGTCATGGCTATGCCAGCTAATATAGTTGTCTAGACTATCCATCCCTTAATATTCAGTGGAAAGAAACAGGCATTTTTAGCGTCTAAGTCATCCCAATATTGAGTACATGCCTAAAATAAGTCAGACAGATGAAACCAAAATGCTGTGTTTTTTCTCCATGGACTTTWTAAAGGAGGGGCCTTTAGCTGTCTGAGCAAGACACCTAAAATTACGTGAGCTGGACTGCACGTGTTTCTTTCCTTTGCTATACCACTTCCGCAAAATTTGTTTATCTTTATTAAACCAAATAGTGGGAGGATTATAATGCTTTTATGATTTCTACTTCATAGATTAGTGTTACCTGGCATGCAGCTCATCAGCAATATGTTGCCTYTTAGACATGGAGATGGCTCCTGGCTGCAGGAGGTTGCTGCTGCTGTGTTGCCCTAGCTGTGAGGAAGATGTTTCCAGCACAGCGTTAGGGCCTTAGCATGGTTGTTTGGGATTCAGTGAAGTTTGGGACCCAATGACTATTAAAGTCATCTTACTTCTGCAGTTTTAAGAACTGCTTAGATGCCTTTTGCGTATGAAAATGTTCCTCAGTCAAAGGGCACATTAAATTATTATTAAAATTCCTCTAGATCCACATTCATACACCTGTATATAGAGAACTCTGTTAATGAAATCAGAAGTTAATGCTAGTAACATTCATCACCTTCCATCACTTGAAGCTGGAACCCAGCTAAAACAAAACAATCCTCTCCACCCCAGCCCTTGSCAAGTTAAACTGTCAGTAGGACATAATTTCAGACCCTATCTTTTCAGCTGCTTTGTATAAACTCAAATTTAAAAATTGAAAGCAATTACAATTAAAGGTTTTCAATTTAGGCTTTTATTAAAACAGAGGCATACATCTGCTCTAGATAGAAAGGTAAATTTGTTTAACTGAGTACAGTTGGGAATTTAAATAAAATCTGGTTATTTAAACCCCTTTTAATTTATGTTGCTATGTTCCCTGCTCTTTGAACCTTACCTCAAAATGTAATTATCATGATAACTACTATAAAATGTTATGAAAAATTACAATGCRAAATATAATGCAATACAATTTAGAGAAGGTTTTAAATTAACTAGTTGTGTTTAATGACTTGCAGGTGCTACGTGAATAGAGTCCAGTCAAAGTTCTCYGTATTGCTACAACATATGTAGGTCCATTGCACCAAGAACCCCAAAATGTAAAGAAAAAAACCAAAATGCTACTAAATGTCACAGGCAAAATTGTGTTTGAGTTTAAGAAACATACTGAAGTAGTGGTATTTATATGTGAAATACTAGTATTCATCAAGATTTTTGGCGAAACGGGATGTTTCAGTGCAATACTTAAATCATTGGGGGKTTTCTTGTTTGTGTCTCTCTTAGTCTGTAGTAACACTGATTTAACAACTTTGATTTGATACTTCTGTTTTTCACTTAGTAGWCCAACAGGATAATTTAGATCTCAGTGCACAGTATGATGTTTTGTTATTTGGAACGTACTATTTATATGAAGTGATTGAAATGGTGTGTTTCTGAACAGTAGAGCATGTYTGAGTTCAGACCCTGTGAACAAACTCATTGAATTTCTGAACCTGCTGCCTGGTCCGTGCCTTTCAGGTGCTTGTGTATTAAGGGTCTTTATYTCTATGGAGAATTCCCAGATTATAATATAATCTTTTAGACTTTTGAAAGGTCTTTAAAATGTTTTGCTAGCTCTTCGGATCTGCCGGAAATCACAACTTAGACCAGCATCTTTCAGTCATGATGTTACTTTTGGACCAGACTTTACCTTTCTTACACATACTGCTGAGGTAATCCATCATCATGCTAAAGCAAGGGAAATTCAATCCATCACTGTTGGATTCTGACACAGGGCTGTAAGGGGGATGCAAGTCGTCTTCCCGGTAGTAATCAAACAGCTGTGATACATGCCACTTTAAGCTTGTATCATCCTATAATAGATGGTTTTCTTCTATATGGGAGCCTGCTACAAAATCTTCTGACAGATGGACTGTCTTGCAGAGGTTTCATTTTGTGGAGTTTAAGGCTGTGCACTAGTTATTGACAAATACTACATCATCAGTTCCAGTTGAAGTCACAGACTAATAAGTGGAACATTGGCACTAATCCTTATTTAATCAGCCTTAAAATGGTAATTTCAAATTGATGAGGGCATAGGGAATAGATTTTATACTCTTAAAGTGCTACTAAAAATACCAGGGATATGTGTATACAACCCAAGGATGAAATTAAAGTGCATTCTGCATGTATGGTGAATTAAGCATGCTACAGAAAGCTGAGCTCGGAGTCATACTGGGACCAAACTATTCCTTGGTTTAAAAACAATACATTCCCTCTCTGAGTTTCATAGAGTCTTTGTGGGAACACTGTTGCTTTGKTTTTGTTCTTTGGCTTTTTGTTATGTTACTCAAGTCATTACAAAAGCTGTTAAAACAAGCTAAAGTATTAAGAAACTTTAATATAAAAAAAAAAATGTAACAAGCTAAAGCTTCAGAACTCTTGAAACTGAGTTCAGTTACCCTAGCTAATATAGCCTCAGTATTGACAATAATTTCCTAGTCTACCTTACTGTATATTTAAGAACCTAAAGCTGATAGTTGACCCTTTGGTTTGTACAATGTAACTCACTGATTTCTATAATGCATTTGTTTGGCAGGTTGTTTAGAAATGGTACTGATTCTTATTCTTAAATATGACCAACAAGTATTCATATAGAAGTAGAAATACTTTCTAACGGATTGCAATGTTTCAGCACAAAGAAACACAGTGCAGCAGGGGAAGATTGCTTGTCTGTTCAAATGGACTAATACAAATATTGTATAAGCCTTACTGAGTACATTGGTCTGCAAACATCAATCTCAAACTATTTTGAAGCTTAGTTAGGTGAACCATGAAACACATAACAAGCATACAAGTGCTTTAGTTGTTTCTTGAAGTTTCCTAACTTGAATATTTTGAGATTTATCTAAATACAGTTAGTCACCTAATGCTGGAAAGTAGCTTCATTGAAAGCTGAGCTCAGAAATGTGAATAAGCACTAAATAAAACGGTGCCCATAAGATATTTAAAGTATGGTAGCTGCATCATTGTACAGTCCTGAGCTCTTTGAGTACAAGTATTCATCTAGTTATAGCAGAAAACATTCAGTCTGGGCTGACTTGCATTGGCAAGAACTKGGGTGAATTCATCCAGTGCTGAAGTCTGTGCCGCTTAAAGGAGACTACTATTGGCACTTGAGTTACTTAGACTCATCTAGGCTAGGTTAGCTTGTTACACTGCAGCATAAACTCATTCTGAGGCAAGAATGAAGACTGCGGTATCTAGAAATTATCTCAGTAATTTTATGTAGAGATAGTTATATAGATAACAGGAAGATTATAGTACTATGGACATTATTTTGTCTGTTCTGTGAGTAAATAAGAAGTATCAGACTGAATCAGGAGTGAGTAAATAAGAAGTATCAGACTGAATCAGGAGTAACTAAATAAGAAATATCAGACTGAATCAGGAGTAACTTGCATCCTTTACATTCAGCAGCAGTTCAAGACAAACAATTAAGCCAAACAATTTGAAAGCAGCAAAAATGTGAATGTGTTAATGAACTTAACCTTCTATTTTCCTCTTTCAGTTCTTGCTCCAAACCAGGAAGCAGAATTAGAGCATGTTTTTAAAGCTTCTGATAGTTGGTACAGTAAATCTGCTATAGATCATTTTGCATTCTTGAAATATATTTAAACTGAATTTTCTTACTCCAGTGAAGTAACCAATAGATTTACTTGCATGTACATTTTTAGCTGTTCAAGAAGATTCTCATTGACTAGTGCAGCAGTTCTGGAGTTAGCTTACAGACACACTTATAAAAAAGAGGAGGAAATGCATCTAAACCTTATTTTAAAAAAACTATACCAGGAATACTGGGAGATATAGAAGGCCTAAAGCAATTGATATGACACCTAGACTACTGAAGATAAGTAAAGTAGATACAGAGAAATGGGTTATGCCTTTTGGTAAGTAGTAGAATTTTGAAAGCATGTTGTAAGCTTATGATGTGCCTTTCTCCCTTTCTCTTTTGAAAACACCTCAAACCTAACAAGCATCCATGTATGCATACAAACACACAAACAAGGAAGTTTTATTTTTAAAAACTCTTGGGGTATATTGGATGTGACTTTCTCCTTTGACAGTATTGGATTGTGAGTAAAAATAGCTAAATGCTGGCAACAAACAATTATAGGACCCTTTTATTGTTGTGAGTATATCTTTTGAAAGTCTTTTAGAAGTATAGCCCTGACATAGCTGTTTAGACCATCCACAGCTATTTCACTCTTTCTAGGATCTCTGTCTACCTTCTGCCTCTCATGACTTCTCATTAGAGGTAACCCTAGGTGCTGTGTAATGGACCCTGCTTAGAGTATTGTCCTTCTTTTGTAGAAAACGGTAAACTATGCTTTGTAATTGCTTTCTAATCTTTGTATTGAAAGTGATTGTATGTCATATCCAAATACTAAATTTAGATCAAATAGCTTTTAGAAGCAGAGGGAGAGGGAAAAGAAGTGAGAATATGATAGACCGACTTTGTGTTTCATAGAATGTTACACCTTTTCAACAGTGGCTTTGGTAAAGCATCAGAAAAACCAGGATAACATAAACAGAATTTTAGTGCCATTGATGGCCATAAGCTGCAGGCCTGTCTGTTCAGGCCAGAAAGGATAGATGACGCTTACAGAATTCTGCTTACATTTTTGCTGGAAACAGTTTCATTACTCAAACAGAAAACGCACAAAACAACACAGGGGGAACTTCCTTGATCAAAGCTGGGTACATCACATGAGTAAGCTCTTCCCTCTATTTCTTCCCCATTGCTCCTGGGCAAACCACAAAAGCCTGTCTTATTTCTGTGACTAGTTCACCACAGGGTCTTTTGTTTGTTTTTGTAATTACTTAATTCCTGTGTAGAATATAACTGGTCAGCCACTGAACTAGCTTAGGTCAACTTTGTCACCATCTGTCAAGATGTGCTTAAATAAAGAAATCTTTCTCAAATAACCAAACAGTGACAAATAATCTCCTACGTTGCTTTTGAGAGTATGTTTTAGTACCTAGTACAGAAAAGAGGGAAAAAGTGAAAGACTATTTGCAAGAGCAGATTCAGCATCAGAAATGAGAGAAATTTGGGCAAAATGTGTGATGTGGTATAGAGTAAGCCTCCAGCACTAACAAATAAAAACGATGAAATATCATTAGTAATAGTACAATTAAATAGAAGATACTCAATATTTCAAGCACATAGGTTGGAGTGCAGGAGTCCTGGAAATCATACTCTATCATACTGAAAAATATAACAAATACTTTAGCAGTAAGCAAACTATTTTTTCTGGGTCTCTTTCAAAATATATACTCTTGATACCTAGTCAAAACTACCAGCTCAAATTCTAATGCACACTGGTGACTGTAAGTTGGCTGATGAAGACTAAGCCTTTACAATATCTTATGCAATACCAATGATTTTTACTCGCTGAGCTCAGTTTTCATTAATATTTTTCATCACTTGTCATTGCATTTTTCCTAACAGCTATTTGAGTTTTTTTGGGTTTTTTGTTGGTTGGTTGGTTGTTTTTGTTTAAATAAAATACTAACTAAAAATATGGTATAATAACCAAAATAGAACAGTTCTAGATTTTTCTTTTTATTAAAGCCAGAGGACTGGAATGTTAGTGAATTAGTTAGTTACTGGGAAGTGTGGTAAGTTGCTTGAATTTGATGTGGTCGCTCATGAGTTTATGAGAGCACTGTAGAGGTAGGTATTTATCCATCTCCTGTCCAAAAAGCCCTAAGTCACATGATGTTGAACACAAGACAAATAGACTTTGTTACCTCAACACCACACCTCAAGGATGTTATGATGATTGATTGATTCATATCAGTCTACAGTTCCAACTACTTGTATACTAAAAGGTTGATTTAAACTTGGAAAAGGGCAGTTTAGCTTTTTATCAAAGAAAATATGCCAGCAGCTGTAATAATTTGCTCACGGAAATGCAGACCGAGACTTGGCCCTGGCCCTGCTTTACCATTTTTTTTCTTGTCTATAACATGCAAGTAAAAACTGTTTTCCAAAGGTAGATGGCCAAAGGTCAGTGGTCCTCAGAGTACACCATTGAATTCAGTGACAGTTTTAAGATGAAGTGTTGTGTTCTACATTTTTGAGAGTATCTTTGAGGTAATAACTCAACTACGGTGGCAAAAAATATTTGGGGTTGGTGTTTAAAAGAAAAGCATATATTTGAGGCTTTTATCCTGTGCTACAAACCCCTTTCATAACCATTCCAGGTTGTGAAGTCAATTGATCACTTTTTTTGTAGCCAGGCACTGAAAAGCCACTGTCTCTCTAACAATAAGACAGGAAAGCTTCTTCCAGAGGCTTTGAGTTACTCAGACATGTGATTTATAAACATTAAGCCTTATTTAGTGGGTCTACAAGTTCAAGCTTTTGAGAAAGCTTCCAAATTGCTACCCTGCCTAACTCATGAAAAGGCTTCTTATAATCTGGAATAGATAAGACAGCTGCAAGAAGTGTAGCACAGTGCCTGCTGGCAAGGGAAAGGGTTTTATTCCAGATAATGTACTGTGCGGAAACTGCCAGAGATCTGGCTCACTCTCAATCAGGAAGTATCTCGATCAAGATAAGATCATGATAGTCACTCTCTCAGCCTTCAAGGGGAAGACTGCTAGCTATCTAGTGTTGCCATTGCACATGTTTACAAGTATTAACTTCCAAGAGCTGCAAATATTTCAGATTAGCTATCAGGGAGCAATAGTGTGACTATTATTTGCTGCTATTTTCCTGTCAACACTGTGAAAGTCAGAAGTCAAATTTATTTTAAATTTCCATGTCTTTGTAATGTGTTAAGAGGATACGTAGACAGAAAAGAGAGGCTGGAGAGGTTGTTTACTAGGAGAAACCGACTTCTGTTGGTGTTGTGTTTCAACCTTAAATGTAGATTCAGGGAAGTTAGTAATATCTTTTTCTTCAGTGGGAAACCTTTAATATTAACTGAGTTTGTTCTTGCTTTCTCTAATCTTTAATTGTTTGGGCAACTATGAGTTTTTTGAGAACTCTCCTACAACAAAGCTAGACAAAGAAGTTTTAAAACTACTGATGAGTCCTGCTTATCCAAACTGAAGATAGTGTAAATTTAGATGAAAATATCAGTAGAAGGGTTGAGTGGCAAAAAAATTTACATCTCCTAAGTACACTCACTTTCAGCTCCTGTCTGATGAAGTAAAGTTTGGATAACAGATGAAATGTAAGTGCAGAGATGGCTTGTTAGAAGCAGCATTCATTTCAGGTGTCAGTGTAACTAATATTCTAAAGTCTTCACTTTTATGTAAGACATGAATGTCTTCAGCTGATATGTTAGCTCTAAAGGTACAAAAAGAGCCTCTCAGTAAGAAGAGGTGAAACTTGAGTGTTCTGGAAAATGAAGTTGTTTTATGTAAAAACCCTTGTCTCATACTGAAAGAGTTGGTTTCTATGCTGATTCATGTAAGCATGTGTTCCTGTTGTAAAAGCTGAAGATAATAGRTTGTTGATGAGAAAGATTGGCTAATTTGTTTTACTGATGCTTAAAAGTATACGTCACCTTTTTCAGCAGCGCCAGCATAGTATCAATATAATCAATATAAAAGCCTGACTGTCAATGTTGCATTATTAAACAGATAATTTAAATATTACCTCAGATTTTTTAAATCCAAGTTGCTCAGTATATTGGAAACTATCTAGGTGTGATCTCAAATAGGCAATAGGGTTTCTGCATAATTTCCATTGCAGCTTCTAAGGCTCTTTGGCAGGCCTTGACCAAAATCTCCTCAAGCCCTATGACATTTGGGCGCTTTATACCACTGCAACAGTATCATGATTATGGAGGAAGTGCCAATAGTTGCAGTGTAATTAAAGCTGCATATAAAGTAAGAAAAGGTTGGAGAGGGGGAGAGAAATTTTAGATGAGAACTGAAATGGCAGAAAAGTTATTTTTAGTATTTTTGCTTCATTTAACACTTYATACATTCTGTGAAACAAAGGAGGAAGCAAGAACTAACTTCCACAGCATGTTATTTGATGAGCTGGTATTTCAGTGTTGGATTACCTTTCTGGCACTTTCCACTGGTCACACAGCAAATCTCTAACTACTACATGTACTTTCAGACTTGTATACTCAATTGGTGATGACATTTTATCCAAATGACGGAAGTCAGGGAAAAAAGCCATACAAAAACCTCATGATTGTGTCAGGCATTGACCTTCCTTTTTTTTTTTTTCTCCCAGAGCCACTGTGTTGGGCTCTACACTTTTGAATTAAAGCAGCTTTCTGAGCTGCAGGGCAGGGGATTGGGATAAGCTGCCAGATATTGGACAGCTTGTGAGGGAGAAAATGAGAACTGCAACAGAGGAGGAGGAAGATACAATTTTGCCTGAACTATAATGCCTGTGGAAAAATAAGTTTAAAATACAGTATTTTGACTCCATCCTGACTAATATTCAGTTTAGATTTCAGGAAACTAATATCCTTATTCTAAGATAATTTAGCAACATATGGGAGAAACCTCATGTATCGGGCATCTTGTTAGCAGCAACCTATCAGTAGCTTGATGCTGAGTTGCTTCTAAGTGGCTGTTACTGTTGCTAGTACAGGATGTGGAAAATGTACCTGATTTTATATTCAAAAGCGGGATAGCCACCTATAAAGTGTCTGTTTCAAATAAATTTATGCCTGCTCCTTTCTTCTTTTAAATAAATGTAAAAATGTATAGTCATATTACTCCTTGGCATTCATACTGAAAACTTTAAGTTGCTCCTTTGAAGATCTGAAGAGCTATCACTTCCATTGTCTTCATTAGTAGTTTTTGATCTTTGGCAGTATTAGCAATGTTGGCTATATGTATACGTACGTCGTGTGTGTGTATATATATAATTGTGTATGTATATATGTTTTAGAAACTTCAAATTATAATGCTTAGATGGAAAGAACCAAGAAAAATCTAGGGGGAAAGCAAAACAAAACAAAACAAACCCCAACTCTTTGCTGGGTAAAAGACTGGCTGGACGGCCGAGCCCAGAGAGTTGTGGTGAATGGAGTCAAATCCGGTTGGCGGCCGGTCACGAGCGGTGTTCYCCAGGGCTCAGTTTTGGGKCYBGTCTTGTTTAACATCTTTATCAATGATCTGGACGAGGGGATCGAGTGCACCCTTAGTAAGTTTGCTGATCACACCAAGCTGGGCGGCAGCATTGATGTGCCTGAGGGTAGGAAGGCTCTGCAGAGGGATCTGGACAGGCTGGATCGATGGGCCGAGGCCAATCGCATGAGGTTCAACAAGGCCAAGTGCCGGGTCCTGCACTTGGGTCACAACAACCCCAGGCAACGCTACAGGCTTGGGGAAGAGTGGCTGGAAAGCTGCCCGGCGGAAAAGGACCTGGGGGTGCTGGTCGACAGCCGGCTGAACATGAGCCGGCAGCGTGCCCAGGTGGCCAAGAAGGCCAACGGCATCCTGGCCTGTATCAGGAATAGTGTGGCCAGCAGGAGTAGGGAGGTGATCGTGCCCCTGTACTCGGCACTGGTGAGGCCACACCTCGAATACTGTGTTCAGTTTTGGGCCCCTCACTACAAGAAGGACATTGAGGTGCTGGAGCGTGTCCAGAGAAGGGCGACGAGGCTGGTGAAGGGTCTGGAGAACAAGTCTTATGAGGAGCGGCTGAGGGAGCTGGGGTTGTTTAGCCTGGAGAAGAGGAGGCTGAGGGGAGACCTTATCGCTCTCTACAACTCCCTGAAAGGAGGCTGTAGAGAGGYGGGTGTCGGTTTCTTCTCCCAAGTAACAAGCGATAGGACAAGAGGAAATGGCTTCAAGTTGCGCCAGGGGAGGTTTAGATTGGATATTAGGAAAAATTTCTTCACCGAAAGGGTAGTCAAGCATTGGGACAGGCTGCCCAGGGAAGTGGTGGAKTCACCATCMCTGGAGGCGTTCAAAAAATGTGTAGATGTGGCACTTCGGGACATGGTTTAATAGGCATGGTGGTGCTGGGTTGACGGTTGGACTCGATGATCTTAAAGGTCTTTTCCAACCTTAATGATTCTATGAAAACACACACATCTCTAATGTGAGCTGGATCTTACTGTATTAAACTGTTAGGGCCTGGATACTCTCTTCTGACTTCCCTTGTGAGTCAGGTTCCAGGGGGTACACTGGGTTTGTCCATATGGGAGTACAGGCTTTCATGAAATCAGAGGTGTGAAGGATGATTTCCACAGCAGAACAGCAAAAAGAAAATGATATGTAGTTAACAAGAGGTACAATAGTAAAAGACTTGTTCTGAATACTACAGCCAAGAATATATTCCAACCCCAAAGGGTTCCCTTTCCCTTCTCCTCCCATGGAACCTCTTTTTCATCTCTTCTCTGCTTCATACCTCTTATCTCTACTCCTTAAGCTTCAGCATGAAAATCATAAAAAGGCAGGAAGCTGTGGCTGTAGAAGCTTCAAAGCAGTATAGGAGAATAAAACTCAGTTAGAGGGACAGAAAGAAATTACATCCTGGGGGATGAGGCTTGCCACCACCTTTGTTCTTGATTTTTAGAGGATGCAATTACTCATTGGTGGATCTGATAACAGTTTTATTATCTAAAACTTAGAACTGGCTATTTATTACTTTCAATAATGTTATATTAAAGATCRTGGTTGTTTTAATGAGGCATGCATTTCCTTTTCCCCAAATAAAAAAACAAGCAAATATTTTTATTTTTTTTTCTTCAGAGTAACAAGATAAAAATAAAACAAAAAACCCTGGGTTCAGATTTTTTCTATGTCTTAATCGTCAACAACTTAAGGTTGGTTTCAGAACCCTGCAAATGGGTTCTGTAATGGGAATGCATTAATAAAAAGAGCATTGATGTAACATTTTATATGTGCAGATCATTACTGCAGACCTTAGATATCCTCCTGCAATACAGCAAAAGCAAATGAGACACGGTGCTGTTTTCAAATCATGTAAATGTGTATTTTAACATCATGGGTTGATTACAAAGATTACAAAAAATTGCTTAGGAAGACCTGAATTACAAAGTAAAAAATTGTTTCAATTTTAGTTCAGAATTTTGCTTGATACTGTTTTTAATGGAAGTTCTAACATGATTGTTGCTTTCAGAAAACCCATGTTTTAAATTAGTAAAAGTATAATAAGTAGGAACAGAGATACCCTGTATGAATAGGTACTTACTGTTAGATTCATTTCATAAGTAATAGTTAAAAAGAAATAATCTGATTTTTTTTAAAGTGCTATTTAATGTAACTAGGTTGTGATAATTCCTTGAGGTGTGACCTGCCTCTTCCATATAATGATCATAGGAAAAGCCATAACTTATTTTTCTGTCTASCTACTTACACTTGAGGGCAGAAGAGATTGGCTGGATGTGCTAAACAAAAAAGTTATGTAGTCTGAACAGAAAAGTATATAAGTATTTTTCTGTGTTACATGTATTTATAATATGTAGAGTTCTGCATACAAATATAATAATGATAACAAAAAGGAGGATGTAAAGAGTACTTCAAATAGCTCTCCTTAAAAAAAAG